>JAXIVJ010008668.1:0-54447 GCA_036785665.1 Chirona hameri
AGACGGTGTATGGAACACGGAGGCGTCCCCCCCCTTATTATGGGGCTGATACTGAGACGGGATTGAACACGGAGGCGTCCCCCCAAGGGTGGGATACTGAGACGGGATGGAACACGGGGGAGGGCGTCCCCCCTTATTTATGGACGTTGCTGATACTGAGACGGGATGGAACACGGTAGGCGTCCCCCCCATTATTATGGGGCTGATACTGAGACGGGATGGAACACGGAGGCGTCCCCCCCTTATTATGGGCTGATACTGAGACGGATGGAACACGGGAGGCGTCCCCCCTGCGTATTATGGGCTGATACTGAGCGGTAGGGAACACGGAGGGCGTCCCCCCCTTATTATGGGCTGATACTTGAGACGGGATGGAACACGGAGGCGTCCCCCCTTATTATGGGCTGATACTGAGACGGGATGGAACACGGAGGCCGTCCCCCCCCATTTTCGGAGATACTGAACCCGTTAAGCTACAAAGGGGAAAAACATGTCACAAAATAAATATGAACTATTTGTGCTCGTGCTTTGAGGTTAGACATCGAGGGACGTTATCAATACTTGTAATCCAGTTCGTCTGAGTGCCCTCTGAGTGTTGAATGATCTAGATTGCAGCTGGTATGCTTATGTCGTTTCTGTATTTTGAGTATTTTTCGTTTTTAGGTCGTTTTTAGTTTTCGTCTTTGCTGGCTTATGTCGTTTTTGTAACATCTCCACAGTTGTGCTGATTTTGGGGTGTGTTTTACAGGTACATGAGCAGGCCATCGTACGAAAGTAGTAACGTGCTACATGTACATCTACTTCGTGTTCTTCATCATCTTCGGAGCCTTCTTCACTGCTCAACCTCTTCATCGGCGTCATCATCGACAACTTCCAACGAGGCAAAAGAAGAAAGATAAGTATTAAATCTGTGTTTTCTGTGTGTTGCAATATGTTGTGCCCCTCTTTGTGTACCGTTGCAATCATGTCGGCTATCTATAATATTTGTCGCTCTGATGCAGAACGTCATTGTCAGCTTTTACTTGCGAGCTTGTATATTTGTAACTCACTAAAGTGTTTCTTCCTTCTAAGTGTATAAATTAATTATGGACTATAATTTATATGGGCGGCATTAGGACCCAACTAATACCTCACCCCAAAAACTCACCCTTACATGTAATAGATGATAAGCGGAGAGAGCGCCGATTTTTAAAATGTTGGCATTCAATACACAATGGTGAGAGAATGTGTGCCGGCGCTTTGGGTTCGTGACCAATGTGTTGTGTTTCGGGCGTGCGATTATGTTATGACTCGGAACATGACGACCTTAGGCTGCTTTTGCTGATGCGCGTATTGTGACCGAGCTTATGAGCGCCGTGCGTCTGTGGTGTGTGGTGTGTGTGTGTGTGTGTGTGTGAGTGTGTGTTGTGTGTGGTGTGTGTGTGTGTGTGTGTGTGTGGTGTGTGTGTGGTGCGTGTGTGTGTGCGTGTGTGTGTGCGTGTGCGGTGTGCGTGTGCGTGTGCGTGTGCGTGTGCGTGTGTGTGTGTGTGGTGTGTGTGTGTGTGTGTGTGTGTGTGTGTGTGTGTGTGTGTGTGTGTGTGTGTGTGCGTGTGTTGTGTGTGTGTGTGTGTGCTGTGTGTCGTGTGCGTGTGGTGTGTGCGTGTGCGTGTGCGTGTGTCGTGTGTGTGTGTGTGTGTGTGTGGGTGTGTGTGTGTGTGTGTGTGTGTGTGTGTGTGTGTGTGTGTGTGTGTGTGTGTGTGTGTAGGTGCGTGTGTGTGTGTGTGTGTGTGTGTGTGGGTGTGTGTGTGTGTGTGTGTGTGTGTGTGTGTGTGCGTTGTGTGTGTGTGCTGTGTGTGTGTGTGGTGTGTGTGTGTGTGTGTGTGTGGTGTGTGTGTGTGTGTGTGTGTGTGTGTGTGTGTGTGTGTGTGTGTGTGTGGTGTGTGTGTGTGTGTGTGTGTGTGTTGTGTGTGTGTGTGTGTGTGTGTGTGTGTGTGTGTGTGTGTGTGTGTGTGTGTGTGTGTGTGTGTGTGTGTGTGTGTGTGTGTGTGTGTGTGTGTGTGTGTGTGTGTGTGTGTGTGTGTGTGTGTGTTGTGTGTGTGTGTGTGTGTGTGTGGTGTGTGTGTGTGTGTGTGTGTGTGTGTGTGTGTGTGTGTGTGTGTGTGTGTGTGTGTGTGTGTGTGTGTGTGTGTGTGTGTGTGTGTGTGTGTGTGTGTGTGTGTGTGTGTGTGTTGTGTGTGGTGTGTGTGTGTGTGTGTGTGTGTGTGTGTGTGTGTGTGTGTGTGTGTTGTGTGTGTGTGTGTGTGTGTGTGTGTGTGTGTGTGTGTGTGTGTGTGTGTGTGTGTGTTGTGTGTGTGTGTGTTGTGTGTGTGTGTGTGTGTGTGTGTGTGTGTGTGTGTGTGTGTGTGTGTGTGTGTGTGTGTGTGTGTGTGTGTGTGTGTGTGTGTGTGTGTGTGTGTTAGCATTCTAGTTTAAACACCCATCACCCACTGGTCTGCCGCATCGCGTGAGCCAGGGTGGCGTGGAAGCGAGACTGAACACCACTGCCAGTGTTAGGTGTCATGTCCCACTGCTCGTATGTCTAGACGTCACCTCTGTCAACTCAAACAGGAACGGCAGGAGCACGTCATCAGCCCCCTCCACCCCCTCCTTCTCTCCTATCCCCACTGCCCCGTTCATCCAAGACATATTGGTTCACAACTGTTCAGACTTGTATGTGTATTGATAGGTCAGCCTGCTATATTTTCCCCCAATTCCAGCTAGTGTGTATCGTGACGCTTGTACCAATGTGTTGGACTAAATGGCGGAGCCAAGTCGTCCTTTTAATATATAATTTTTTTGCTTAATGTTTTTAATGGTTTAATTGCGCAAACAGACGTCCGCGGAGCCTCCTTAGAGATTGATTTATGTGAGTTTTAAAGGTATGGACTTGCAACGAAACCACAAACCTTGAATAAGTTAGATATGTCCGCGATGGATAATGTGAAGGTTATCTTTGGAAAAGCTGCTCCCTTGGAAGTGTGTCCATGTTCGATAGACTGACTCAGTTTATAAAAGAGGCTATCGTGATATTTTAAAACTGAACTCTGGCTGGAAACCCTGTCATGGCTGTATTTTTACTGTTACTTTTCCCTCCGTACGGCAAGGAAAATGATGATTATCGAGAATGAGTATACGGAAAATTATTTGTCATCGAATTTCTCTGCATGCTTTTTTCCCATTTTACTCTCTTAGTTGTATGCATGTTGCCGAGAAGCTGTGTGACTACCGTATATACCCCATTTTTTGAGTCTTTTTCAAGCTGTGAAAGCTCATCAAAGACGAGTGAACTACTGGTGTTTTCATCACTATATGGTCTGGGGGAAAGCCCAGAAGAGACCAACGCGACTATTGTGTTCTGACCTTATACAGGCTGGGGAAGCCCAGAAGAGGAACTACGGCGACTACTGGTTGTGCTGACCTTATACAGGGGCTGGGGAAGCCCAGAAGAGGACAGCGGTCTCGGGACTACTGGTGTTCTGACCCTGTACAGGCTGGGGAAGCCCAGAAGAGAGACACCGCGATTACTGGTGTTATGACCTTATAACAGGCTGGGGAAGCCCCAGAAGAGAGATCACGCGGGACTGGCTGTGTTCTTGACCTTATACAGCGACCCACCTACCGGGGGGAAAGCCCAGAGAAGAGACAACAAGCGACACTACTGTGTTCTGACCTTATCTATACAAGACCTGGGGAAACCCAGAAGGAGACACGACTGACCTGTAACGTGTGGTCTGACCTTAACAGCCTGGGGAAGCCCCCAAGCACTAGGGAGACAGTAAGAGACACACGAGCGTGCTGTGTTCTGACCTTATACAGGCTGGGGAAGCCCAGAAGAGACACGCGAACATACTGTGGTTTCTGACCTTAATACAGGCTGGGGGAAGCCCAGAAGAGAGACACCGACAACCTACTGTTGTGCTGACCTTATTCAGGCTGGGGAAGCCCCGAACAGACACCGGGGCTGCTGTGTTTCTGACCTTATACACAGCCTGGGGAAGCCCAGAAGAGACACGCGACTACTGTTGCTCTGGCCTTATACAGGCTGGGGGAAGCCCCGAACAGACACGGGCTGCTGTGTTCTGACCCACCGGACATGCTGGGGAAGCCACCAGAAGAGAGACCACCGCGACTATTGTGTTCTGGGCCTTATACAGGGCTAGGGAAGCTCAGAACGAGGAACACGTGAGACTACTGTGTTTCTGACCTTATACAGGCTGGGAAGCCCTAGAATATGAAAGAGACCACGACTTACTGTGTTCTGACCTTATACAGCTTCATACAGGATACGGAAGCCTGAAGAGACTACACGACTACTAGTGTTCTGCCCTTTATACGGGCTGGGGGAAGCCCCAGAGAGAGACACGCGACCTGAGCTGTGTTCTGACCTTATACAGGCTGGGGAAGCCCAGAGGAAGGACACACACGACTACTGGTGTTTCTGAACCTCGGAACATGCTGGGGGGAAGCCCAGAAGAGACACGCGACTACTGTGTTCTGACCTTATACCAGCCTGGGAAGCCCAGAAGAGACACGCGGAACTACTGTGTTCTGACCTTATACAGCCTGGGGAAGCCCCAGAAGAGACCACACGACTACTGTGTTCTGACCTTATACACAGGCTGGGGAAGCCCCAGAGAGAGACACGCGGCTACTTCGTGCTCTGGGCACTTATAATTACAGGCTGGGGTGAGAGCCCACCGAGAAAGAGACACGTGACTACTGGTGTTCTGACCTTAATACAGGCTGGGGAAAGCCCCGAACAGACACGGGGGCTGCTGTGTTCTGACCCCGGACATGCTGGGGAAGCCCCAGAAGGAGGACACGCGACTACTGTGTTATGACCTTATACAGGCTGGGGGAAGCCCAGAAGAGACACACGACGACACAGACTACTGTGTTTTGACCTTATACGGGCTGGGGAAGCCCAGAAGAGACACACGGCTACTTTGTTTCTGACCTTATACACGCCTGAGTGGAAGCCCAGAAGAGAGAGACACGCGACTGCTGTGTTTCTGACCTTATACAGGCTGGGGAAGCCCAGAAAGAGACACACGACGACTACTGTGTTCTGACCTGTATACGGGCTGGGGAAGCCCAGAAGACCGAGAAGTAGACACAGCCACTACGGGTGTTCTGACCTTATACGGGCTGGGGGAAAGCCCTAGAAGAGACACGCGACTACCTGTGTTCTGACCTTATACGGGCTGGGGGAAAGCCCCTAGAAGAGACACAGCGACTACTACTGTGTTCTGACCTTATACAGCCTGGGGAAGCCCCAGAAAGAGAACACGCGAACTACTGGTGTTCTGACCTTATACAGGCTGGGGAAGCCCCAGAAGAGACACGCGACTACTGTGTTCTGTAACCCTTATACAGGCTGGGGAAGCCCCGAACAGACACGCGACTACTGTGTTCTGACCCCCGGACCATGCTGGGGAAGCCCAGAAGAGAGACACGCGACTACTGTGTTAATGACCTTATACTGGCCTGTTGGGAAGCCCCAGAAGAGGACACGCGACTACTGTGTTCTGACCTTATAATCTAGGCTGGGGAAGCCCAGAAGAGACACGCGAGCAAGCTACTGTGTTCTGACCATTATACAGGCTGGGAAGCCCAGAAGAGACCACACGGACTACTGTGTTCTCTGACCCCGGACATTGCTGGGGAAAGCTGGCGTTCGGACGCATGAAGACACTCGCCTCCTCATACCCTCAACCATTTGCGATGCGCACATTCCAAATTGCCCAGCTGACCCAGCGGTTGGTTTAGCATTCGGGCTGCATTTGGTGTCCTATCTTCTGCATTTGTCTTCTTCAGAACAGTTTGGACAGAGCTTGTGTCCAAACAATGATGCGATGGTCAATTGTCCCACCACAGACAAGTGTTTAGGTGAACATGATGTTGTTCCAAACACCCTTGTCACAGAGTTCTGTGCCATGTGGGCAGTGCAATGCACTCTGTAAAATTGTGGATTGTCCAACCTATTTATAATTTCTATCAGTTTTACATTTGGCACGAGAATAAAAATTTGAAGGGTCATTACCTTCATCATCAACCATATTCATTTTAGGGCCATATACTACTCTGAAGGTGCAAGTCAAATTGTATATTTATTTTTTAAAAAAAATGACATTATTTTCATACTCTGGGTTTTGATTAGCGAATGTTTATAACTTAATTTTGAATACTATTGGACTTTTTGTTTGGAGGTTAAAAATCAGTTATATGTGAAATAATTTATTCAATCCAAGAAGAAAAGGATTGTTTACATTTTTTTTTTTTTGGGGTTAAGCATTGATATGTCCTTTACTAACTATGTTTGACTATCCCAATTGTTCTACCTCTATCTCCTTGGAACTACTTGACTGGATGTTGTCATAACAAAGTACCTAGGACACACAGAATAAGTTCACATGTAATTTTAGATAAGAACTGCATAGTGTGATTAGCGGCACCTGCAAAGTAGTTTACCAATTGTGTGTCTTCGCCCAGTGCTGTACCTAATATCACATTGGGGTAACCAGCCGGTATTCCGGAAAAGTAAGTAACAGCTGAGTGTCTGAGTGCTATCATGTTGTGCCGATCGAAACATTGTTAAATGGCTAACGTGCAGTTATCTTACGTCTGTGGTATCCAGTTGGAACCGAAATTCACGTTTTAAATGCATAGTTCGACCTTAGTGAAAAGCGTTATCGAACAGTCCAACGTTTATCACAAGGTATATTAAGCGTCAAAGGGGATCAATATGGCTTTAAAACCGTCATTTGCCGGAATGTGAGAAGGAAGAGTCAGGTTTGCCCGATGCTCCTAACCCATAACGCTCATGTAGCTAGCTCTGCGCTTCGATCGCCCATACTACAAAAGTAACACAGATTCAGACTGTCAGCATACCAAAAGTTTGGCCACATAGGCTACTGGCTGGACATGGACGGGGCCGGTCTGGCGATCGCCCACACAATGCAAACATTCATGACTGTCAGCAACAAAGTTTGGCCACGTAGTGGCTAGCTGGCTGGCAAGACGGGCCGGTTCTGGCGAACCGCCCTGAGAGATCAGAGAGAAGCTGCGCCCGCAAGACCCGCTGGCGGCACGCTGTCCTCAACCTCGGCTTGTTCGTACCCCCCCCCCCGCCTTCTACCCCCCCCCCTCCGCCTCTTCTCTCTCTCTCTCATCTCTCTGGAAGTCATTTCGTCCACCCTCACCAGCTGCCCCTTCACCATTTGCACCGTTTCGCATGCGGGTTGTTGCGCGTTTTATTTTGGGACGGACACGTCTCCTAAAGAACGCCTGTTTGCGAGTCACACCCTGCCGTGTGGCGCACCACAGCCTGTAGTCCGCGTGTGTGTGTGTAGTGTGGTGTGTGTGTGTGTGTGTGTGTGTGTGTGTGTGTGTGTGTTGTGTGTGTGTGTGTGTGTGTGTGTGGTAGTGTGTGTGGTGTGTGTGTGTGTGTGTTGTGTGTGTTGTGCGTGTGTGTGTGTGTTTGTTGACGTGGGGTTGTGCGTGTGTTTCTGCAATCCCGCAACAGTTATGGGCATTCTTCTCAACCACCAGCCTCTGGTCCAGTCCAGACTCTTCTCACACCACCAGACTCTGTCCAGTCCAGACTCTTCTAACATACCAAGCCTCTGGTCCCGTCTCAGACTCTTTCTGTAATTCGTTACCACCAGACTCTGTCCAGGTCCAGACTCTTCTCACCACCAGGACTCTGTCCAGTCCAGACTCTTCTCACCACCAGACTCTGTCCAAGTCCAGACTCTCGTTCTCACCACCAGCCTCTGTCCCGTCCAGACTCTTCTCACCACCACCAGACTCTGTCCAGTCCAGACTCTTCTCACCACCAGGACTCTGGTCCCGTCCCAGAATCTTCTGACCACCAGACTCTGTCCAGTCCACACTCTTTTCACCACCAGCCCTCTGTCCCGTCCAGACTCTTCTCACGCCCACCAGACTCTGTCCCGTCCAGACTCATCTCACCACCAGACTCTGTCCAGTCCAGACTCTTATTCACCACCAGACTCTGTCCAGTCCAGCCTCTTCTCACACCACCAGACTCTGTCCAGTTCTAGACCTCTTATCACCACCAGACTCTGTCCAGTCCAAAACTCATCTCACCACCAGACTCTGTCCAGTCCAGCACTCTTCTCACCCACTAGACTCTGTCCCGTCCAGACTCTTCTCACCACCAGACTCTGTCCAGTCCAGACTCTTCTCACCACCACCAGACTCTGTCCAGTCCAGACTAAGCTCACCACCAGACTCTGTCCAGTCCAGACAAATCTCACCACCAGACTCTGTCCCGGTCCAGACTCTTCTCACCAACCAGAACTCTGTCCAGTGCAGACTCTTCTCCTCCACCACCAGACTCTGTCCAGTCCAGACTCTCTCACCACCAGACGTCTGTCCACTTCCAGCCAACTTGTCTCATTGCCGTAGCTGGTCTGTTCCACGACCTCAAATCGGCTTCCATTTTGGTTTTAAAAGAAACTAAAAATGTATGGTTAATTTGTTTTAGTCCAGGATTCTTTAAAGCAGTATCTTTTGTTCCACCTACTCGTTATTGTGATTGCTGCCAGCACATGTGTCACCATATCTCAGTTCACCATGTATTCCAAAAGGTGATGAATGCTGTCAAATTTTACCGACGAGAATCGACACGAGCATGGTCAGCATGACTTCCGGTTCCAAATCTCCGGACTCAGTGCAGTGTGCGGCTCACATTCCGCTCTGGCGCGCGGTAGCTTTCCGGCTGGCGTCGGCTAGAATGGACGCTCGTTATCGCCTCGGTAGGTGTGTTATGGCCACCACCGAGCTGTCAAACCGACAATGTGCATGGCTTTTTGTGCGTAGTAGTCTCAACTCATCTGTGTTATAGCTAGAGTATCACACTAGCCTTCAGTGTGTACTAGACTGGCCACCGTCATTCGTTTTAACTTTTTTTAGTATAACATGCCACTGTTCGTGCACGTGTTGCACGGGATAGAGAGTGATAACCTGTTTTCTTGTCATTTAGCGCAGGAGGTTCACTAGAAATGTTTATGACCGAAGACCAAGAAGAAAACTACTACAATGCGATGAAAAAGATGGGCAATAAGAAGCCTTTAAAGGCCATTCCGAAGCCACAGGTAGAGTAGCGTGTGGCTGAGCTAGAGGCGCTGCCTCCGCCACCTGCGCAGTCAGTGCATGGGTAGCGAGGGCGCGGCCGGCGGCGGCAGGCGGCGGCGGCTGCCCCATTCACATGACCTGACCTCTGTCGGCCGACGTCTGCACCCCGGCGGCCGCTGCTGGCCGCGCCTCCCCCGTCTCTGTAGCCGTGTGTGTGTGCGTGTGTGTTTGTGAATGTGTGTGTCCTGTGTGTCTGTCCTGTCTGTGTCCGTGCTGGAGCGGGTGCCCGCCAGTGTACAGGGAACGATATGCTGTTCACGCAGGGCGGCTCCCTTGATATGTTCATTGACGGAGGATCAAAAGAAATACTATAGCGCCATGAAGAAAATGGGGGTCAAAGAAACCGTTGAAAAGCGATCCCACGGCCGAAGGGTAACCGCGCGGAAGGGAGCGGACATGGCACTGATTTCTATGCAACTTGAAGCCGCCGCCCTTGCTAGAGACACCAACGTTTTCAATGGAGCGCGACGTTCCGCAGGCTGGCCTTGACACCGGGTCTACTGTGTTTCCCTGTCCCTCTACTTTTTTTTTCTTCTCTCATCTCTCTCTCTCTCTTCTCTCTCTCGTCTCTCTCTCTCTCTCTCTCTCTCTCTCTCTCTCTCTCTCTCTCTCTCTCTCTCTCTCTCTCTCTCTCTATCTCTCTCTCTCTCTCCCCCCTCTCCTCTCTCTCTCTCTCTCTCTCTCTCTTCTCTCTCTCTCTCTCTCCTCTCCACCCCCTCTCTGCCCCTTTCTCCCGATCTCTCAATATCTTCCCATCTCCCTGCCCCTCTTTATCTCTCTCCCTCTTTCTGATCAATCTTGCCTTCTCGCTCCCTCGCTCTTGGCTCTCTCATCTCTTTTTGTACCCTTCCCCCTCGCTGTCTCTTACCTCCCTACTCCATTTCCTTTTCACACTTCTTTCAATTCGGCTGACTTTGTGCCCAATACTTGCATCATTCGTCGCCGTCACTTAGTGATAAGAAACGGTGTTCCCTTGTTCTTTCAATTAGGCAGTCTCTATCCATTACTTATCGGCGATTTATTGTGATTGGTGAAGACATTATTTGCAATTGAACACAAATGATTGAGGAAAAAATTGTGGCTTATAACACAGACATCAGTTTTTTAAATAAAATTTAGTCCGAATGTTTTTTGAATGGATGGATTTCCAAGGTCAGGCCCCGTGCTAAGCATAGCTTGTTGCGCAGGCCCTGACCCCACCACCCGATCAAGCAATTACTGGCGTCCTTGGTGTGAGAAACATTAAAGTGATAGATCGGTTCGGCTTGGAATATATTTGCTTATCTTAATAGAGCAGAGTAGAATATTTGTGTAATATCTACATGCAATATGCAGTTCACTACATGGTTGTTATTTATCTAGCGCAATGCATGTTACACATTGCCGAATGGATTTAGGCCACACACGAAAACAAAATCGTATTCGATCTTAAACCCAGACTGGTTATTGATTCGACACTGATTGAATCGATTGGAATCGTTCAATCAAAATTACTTGAATCAAACAATAATTGATTCACCACCAGATCTTTTGATTCACGAATCGTGATTTAATCAAAACCCGCATCAAATCAAGGCTGATTGAGTCAAAATATTTAACGATTCTTAACGATTCAAGTACACTGGTAAATTGTGCAAATACATGCAGTCCCAGTGGCTACATTCATTTATACTGAAATAGTATTGCTGTAACAATGTTTTAATTATCATATATATGTATATTTCCATTTTTTTTATTTCACATAAATTCACCCCATATATTTAAATGTTGAATCAAACGTGAATCGATTAAAATATTTGTTTTGATTCTTTGAATCGGTAAGAATCAATTCTCAAAATTGTATCCGTGAATCGAACGGTGATTGAATCATTCAGATTCCAAAATGAATCATGATTGAATCGTTCCAAAAAAAGTTGAATCAATAACCAGTCTGCTTAAACCATGAGGGACTTGGCATGCCTAGCTGCTGACATCTAGTGAGAGGAGCCAATCTCAGGCGTTTATCAACGCATCACCAGTATGTTTGGACTTAGAACACAGAACACCTTTGTCTACAGGCTCGACATCGGTGTGCTACCTTCTTGTAACATAATCTTACCACTAGTAAATCATTTGGTTTTCTCAGCTCAGAACGTACGCGTCACTAGGTTGAAAGGCCGTTCTATCCCGATTCCCGCGAACCGTGTCTTAGTCCACGGGAGAGCCTGTTGAGCCCATCCTGCCGCACTCAGTACCGCCTGATGTCCTCGCCTCCTCTCCTGGTCGCCTCCTCTCCTGGTCGCCTCCTCTCCTGGTCGCCTCCCCTGAGGTCCTCGCCTTCTCTCATGGTCGCCTCCTCTCCTGGTCGCCTCCCTTGGGGTCCTCGCCTACTCTCCTGGTCGCCTCCCCTGAAGTCCTCGCCTCCTCTCATGGTCGCCTCCTCTCCTGGTCGCCTCCCCTGGGGTCCTCGCCTACTCTCCTGGTCGCCTCCCCTGAAGTCCTCGCCTTCTCTCATGGTCGCCTCCTCTCCTGGTCGCCTCCCCTGGGGTCCTCGCCTACTCTCCTGGTCGCCTCCCCTGAAGTCCTCGCCTCCTCTCCTGGTCGCCTCCTCTCCTGGTCGCCTCCTCTCCTGGTCGCCTCCCCTGAGGTCCTCGCCTTCTCTCATGGTCGCCTCCTCTCCTGGTCGCCTCCCCTGGGGTCCTCGCCTTCTCTCCTGGTCGCCTCCCCTGAAGTCCTCGCCTCCTCTCCTGGTCGCCTCCCCTGAGGTCCTCGCCTCCTCTCCTGGTCGCCTCCCCTGAAGTCCTCGCCTTCTCTCATGGTCGCCTCCCCTGGGGTCCTCGCCTCCTCTCCTGGTCGCCTCCCCTGAGGTCCTCGCCTACTCTCCTGGTCGCCTCCTCTCCTGGTCGCCTCCCCTGGGGTCCTCGCCTACTCTCCTGGTCGCCTCCCCTGAAGTCCTCGCCTCCTCTCCTGGTCGCCTCCTCTCCTGGTCGCCTCCCCTGAGGTCCTCGCCTCCTCTCCTGGCCCGCTTTCCGAGCTGGCTGGCCCTGGTCGGACACCCTCAAAGTCCCTCCGATCCGCCCATTCCCCGGGAACGCAGTGCCGGGCCCGCTGAAGCCGCACATCTCAGTTCTAACTAGGTGTTCGGTAGCAGTATCTCTGCCTCTCAGTTGATCTGGCCGCTCGCCCTGGAGATCCGCCGGACCGGCGGCGGCGCCTCCCCCCGCCAGCCGGCCGCTCCACTGCATGGTAGCTACGGTAGTTTGGCATCATCTACTCGGCAACACCGCCCAACAGACAACTGGGCGCGTCTGCAGTTCACGTGCGGACCATTCGCCCGAGAGCCACCCTGTAGTGGCGGCCAACAAACCCCATCCCCACCTGCCCGGGGCTCCACGGCACCGGGAAACGGCGTCCGCCCGGGTCGCCGCCGAGAGGTTAGGCTGGCCGAGTGAGTCGTCTCGGCAGCTGACCTATCGCTCCTTATTCGGGAAATGTAGCTGAGTTTGTTCTGTGGGTTTGTGGACCATCTATGCAGCTGTCGTGCGCAGCTAAGCTTGGACGGGTACGGTACTTCGGACGGGTACGGTACGGTACGGGTACGGGTACGGGGACGGGTACGGGGACGGGTACGGTACTTCAGTAGGGTTGCCGGGAAGCCTAAGGGCTTGTTGGACGGGTGTGGCGGCGCTGCTAGAATAACGGGCTGCGCTTGATGGGAGTGGTTTTGCTGGGATACTTGGGTGAGTTTGCAGGGAAGGTATTATCGCTGGGGTATTCAGATACGCTTAACGGGCTTACCAGCCGGGAATAGATGGGCATTCATTCATGAGTCATATGGGGAAAAGATTTGCACTCCTGCCTACCTTTTAATAGGTAGGGGAATACAAAACGTCACCAATATTGCTGCTTGGACAGCTGGGTGGGTTTAACCCGCGCACTGCAGGGAGTTTGCGCCGAACACGAACTGCAGGGGGGGGGGGGGGGGGTGATTTCCGCACGCCCCGTGAGATCTCGAAAACTACGCTACGTAACGGCAAGCGGAAAACGGTGTTTGATAGCTTGATACAAGTTCTATCGAAAGTATTTCAGTATTTTTTAGGTCAGGTCAAAATTGAGGTCACCAGAGGTCATCAAAGGTCAAGTTTTCAATTTGTTCTTCCTGTTTTAGTACTTCGCTCCAGAAATTCCCATATATCTCGGAAACTATGCTAGCTAGAAGCAAACAAATGGTAAAAACGATCGCCAGCCATTGACATTTGCAATCGGCAAGATGCCCTCAAATTTGATCTCAGGTCAATATTTGAGGCTCCATAGGTTAAAAAGGGGGAAAATGCTGTTTTTTTGCCAAACGTTTTTTTTTTGGTAATAACTTTTAACCAAATAAAGCTAACATAAAACTATTTACGCCATTGTGTTTGTCTCGTCAAGGCACTTTGATTGATATACATGGTGACCTTGTTAGGTCAACTACAAAATTTGACCACAGCTCACGTAACCTTGACAAGGTCAAGACCCAAGTAGGTCATGTTGCATATAGGGAGACGTGTCTCGACGAGACAAACACATTTCTGTCGGTTTTACTTCTCTATCTGTATTATGTACCGAGTTATTGACACACAAGTGATGGTGAACTCGGATGACTTCAAATGACCCCCATAGGGGTCACTGAACACAACTTACACTTGGGTCATCAAGATCATCCTATAATAACATGATCCAGAAGTAATTGGACTAATAGCATGCATATCCTTGAAATAGGAAGCATTTTAATATTTCTCATTGACTTATTATGGGGAGGCCACGAAATTGACCTGACCTGGGGTCACCGATATACAAATTTCGAGATAAACGAATTTTAAGTACTTATGCCCTCATGACACCCTGTAAGTGTTAAACTGATCGCTGAGAAACTCTGGCTTTTGCACAACTGCAAACGTTTTTAGAGATGAGGTCACTTGACCCGAGGTAAAAATTGTTTTCGAAGTGTGCGCAATTGATGTTCTAACAGGTGTGTTAAAATCTGGCGGGCTGCGCGCCGCCGTTTTATCGCTATCTGATAAAAACCTGAGGGGAGGGCGGAAATCAACCCCCCTGCAGTGCGCGGGTTAATGGGTGGGTTTAATGGGTGTGCCGCTGGTGTGTGTGGGCCGGTCTGAGCAGTTAACGGAAATAAGTCTTGTTCAGCATATTGTGTGACGCCACGCTGTCACCCAGACTGACCTAACCGTATTCTTAGGGGGTACATTTTACCCCCCTAGTATCTTCCGAACCAATGACCGCAGCGGGATGCGCAAGGTGGAGATCAAAAGCTCTCAAGGAGACGAGTATATTGCATACCCGAAATTCTTAAAATAAGGTCACATGTCAGGTCATTTCAGGTCAAAGGTCAAAATTGAGGTATTTTAGTTTTTGGGCCATACTTTCCATCCAAAGCCTTAGATTGCAACTATTATCGTACAAGGTGCTCTCAAAGGTATAATGGATATCCCGTATAAGCGAAAGTGAAGTTGTAAGCAAAGGCCAAGGTCAGTGTCAGGTCACAAAAGGTCACAGGTCAACGAAAGCCATGCGACATATGTTGTATGGGTAATTTTACACGTATAATTCGATAGTAGCAGCCATTTTCACAACCTGACCCCATATAATGGCCCTCAGGTCAAGGTCAGGTCACCACAAGGACAAAATTTGAAATTGATTAGTCTAAATACAAAAAGCTTGTTTCTAGACCAGCTTTGTCTCAGAAGTACAGCAGTGGTATTTATTTGTCTGTATCTGGTCACTAAAAGCCAAAAAACCTAACTTGAAAAAATGACGTCATGAGTTATTATATTTAGGGAGCCATAAGTTAGTCAAAAATAAAGATATTGCTTTGAAATTTAGCTTGGGTATCGTTCATACTTGGTTCTCTAACACACATTTCGTTTTATATCTGTAAAAAAATGATTTGGTGGAAATGTTCCCCCAAAAAAGTTTTTGGATTTTTTGTTTGGTTAAAAAAAAACAAATTTTGCAAATCCGAGATAGCCATTTTGAAGGGAATGCTATTTCTGTTCTTTTCACGTTTTCTTGTAATTGACATCAAAACTCGATTTTCTACGAATTTTCAAACATTTATCGTTTTCCTCCAAAAATGGCATGACATGACGGCCTTGAAATGTCATTATCTTCCAAAGTACTACCTCAATTTTAGTTACATTTTTTTTTGGAAGACGTAGAATTAATTCAGCATGAGGTACGAAAAGTTTGACCTCGCTATCGCTCATAGTTTTCAAGTTACTGAGAAAATCCGGGAGGAGGGGGTGCGGTAAATTTACCCCCCAGCGGGGCGCGGGTTAACAGGCCATAGGCCTGTTACTTTAACAGGACACACGGATGGAAGTTTAAAAGACCGCAAGTTTGGAATTTTGACAGGCCACAGGGGTTAAGCGTTCACAGACTGCAGGGCTGGAACCCAGAACCTCCTTTCCAGTTGAAAGTCTGCAGGGCTGGGGGCTGGGACCCAGTTCCTGCTCCTCAGTTGAAAGCCTGCTGGGTTTTGACCCAGTTCACGTAGTCTCTTCTCTCTGTTCACCCTTTTCGCCGGTATACGGTATATATCTGTTAATGTTTGCGATGCCGCTGGTCAACGAACAATCCACTGTGAAATGCTGATGCTGATTTCAACAGCTTGCTGAAGTTTAAATGATGCGAGAAGCGTCGGATTTCTCGGATTTCTTCACTTTGCGTGACCACTGTTCGTTGATCAGACATCGCTGGTGACCCTGTAGTGTCTCGGTTTTGTCCCTTCGGACACGGTACTTCGTTCTGGGTGTACTCGCAGCGCATGCCCTTCCTGTCACCCTGTAGGTATTACTCACTGTCTATACGAGTCTGCTCACCGTTTATTTATCGGGTACATAACGTGTGATCATGTCAAACTTTGCTCACTGTCGCCGTGTGTGTGTGTGTGTGAGTGTGTGTAAGTTACTTTCGTCTAAGGAAACCCTTGACAAATGAAGCGCTTTAAATAGCTTAAAAATGGAGTGTTCATTTGTCTCAGCTCTGTTTCATTTTGTTGTATTTTGACCATGCGTCCTCAAGTTTTCACACTGCATAAAACATTATTAAACGCCCCATGTTATAGTGCGCCATTAGGTACATGTCTATCATATGAGTCATCGTTACCCGTGGGTTAAGAGTACATTAGGTTATAACACTTAACCGACTGTCTGGTACGTTGTTTGTTGCCTCTGTTTTTTGTTATTACTGGTATAAATAAGATTGTGTTTCCTTGCTATACAAACAACCAGTTTTTAATAATAATGACTTCTTACATGATCCTGCACTGATCTACCTGAAAAAAAGCTGTGACCTAAATGCGTGAAGCAGAGAAAATCAGGGTTAAGTTCAGCCTTTGTGGCGTAACGCCACCTGCAAGCCACATGGATTGTTTTGTACGTCACTACGGAATTTTGGAAGCCCGGTTAAGCTGAGTACATATAGTGTTCAGCAACGTTTTGTCCAAGTTCAAACTGGAGCTCCACTCCGTCAAAAGCCTGCCGCCCCCGATTGTTCCACAAGCACAGTCATCCCCAGATAGAATCAAATCCTGCTAAAGGTCTGTTTTCCAATGTGCTGTTGACCACTGATCGGACCACGACCGGGCGACTCTCCGACGTGTTCGCCAGTGCACAGCTGATCTGCATCGACTATTTCCAGTTCAAACCGCAAGCGATCCTGTACGACATCTGTTCCAACCGCAAGTTCGACATGGCCATCATGGCCTTTATCGGTCTGAACATGGTGACCATGATGCTGGACGAATTCAATATGTCCAAGCAGCGTGAGGAAATTCTCGACTGGGTCAATCAAGTCTTCATCGTCATCTTCACGGCCGAGTGCGTGCTAAAGGTGCTCGCATTCCGCTGGCACTACTTCAAGGAGCCGTGGAATCTGTTTGACTTCATTGTTGTCACGCTGTCCATCCTAGGTAAGCTGTGCGAGTGGGGGGGGGGGGGGGGGGGACGAGTGTCATTCAGCTAGCCGGCCATCTTCGTTAACTTTGCATTTGAGTCGCATTTCGCTGTCTCTTCCAGATTTGGATACTATGAATAGATACATATGATTTGTTCTATTTTACCAGTCAGTGAGACGTTTTAACACACGAACGTTTGGGAGAAAACACTCAATCCATGCGGGCAAGTGTAGACTTAACGGTGAACATGAGCGAGCTTTGTTAAACTGCAGCCAATACGTTGAAGCTCTTGCATTACTATCCACACGCCTGTTCAACAACTGGTGACCATTACTGGTGACCTGGTGAAACTGGTGACCATTACTGGTGACCTGGTGAAACTGGTGACCATTACCGGTGACCACTTTTAACCTTTTGCTACCGCTACTATTTGCCAGTGAACATTAGTTGTGAAGGACTACAAAGAAGCTCTCCAATCTAACGAACTGTCTTTCCTGCAGGCATTGTGCTGAAGGACATCTTCACGAGGCTGTTCAATGTGTCGCCAACGCTTCTGCGTGTGGTGCGCGTAGCCAAGGTGACGCGAGTGCTGCGTCTCATCAAGAGCGCCAAGGGCATCCGGACCCTGCTGTTCGCCTTCGCCATGTCGGCGCCGGCGCTCTTCAACATCGTCCTGCTTCTCTTCTTGGTGATCTTCATCTTCGCCATCTTCGGCATGAGCTTCTTCATGAACGTCAAGGTGCCGATGGGGGGCCTGGACGACACCTTCAACTTCCAGACGTTCGGCAAGTCCTTCATCCTGCTGTTCCAGATGATGACATCAGCCGGCTGGAACGCCGTACTCAGTGGCATCATCAACACTGCAGACTGCCAAGACCCTGACCCTGACACAGGCAACCCGGGAGACTGTGGAAAGCCGTCGGTCGGCATCGCCTACCTGCTCGCCTACCTCGTGATCTCCTTCCTCATCGTGATAAACATGTACATTGCTGTGATCCTCGAGAACTACTCGCAGGCCAGCGAGGATGTGCAGGAGGGCCTCACTGGTGACGACTACGATATGTACTATGAGATCTGGCAGCGGTTCGACCCGAAAGGCACGCAGTACATCGGTTACGACCAGCTGTCCGAATTCCTGGACGCCCTGGAGCCGCCGCTGCAGATCCACAAGCCCAACAAGTACAAAATCATCACCATGGACATTCCGATCTGTCAGGGCGATAAGGTGTACTGCGTCGATATCCTGGACGCGCTCACCAAGGACTTCTTCGCTCGCAAGGGCAACCCTGTGACGGAGACCGCCGAGCTGGGCGAGGTGACGGCCCAGACCGACCGGCCCGGCTACAAGCCCATCTCGTCCACACTCTGGCGTAAGCGCGAGGAGTTCTGCGCCTCGCTGATCCAGAAGGCCTGGCGGAAGCACCGCGGCCGCGCCGAGCCGTCTCAGCACCAGCAGACGGCCGTGCTGGTGGATGTTTCTAAGAACGGCCACAAGGTGGTGCTGCACTCGCGCTCGCCGAGCGTCACGTCCCGCTCGACGGACGTGTGACGTCACCATGACGTGCAACACCGCAGCACACTGGCCTCACGTAGCAGCGCACCCGACATATAAAATGTATAACGCCGTATTTTTATATTGATTCAGCGATTGCTGTCGTCAGGCTTTCGCGGCGCGCATATAAGCGAGTATTTATAGAGGCTCAAGCTTATGGTTGTTGGGAAAACGTGATTGGTTGTTTCGGTTTCTGTGCTGCTCGGCCTCATGTCCACTCCCGTCTCTCGGGCGGCGGCGCCGGTTCGTCGCGCGACACGTCTGATTTCTACTCTCACCTCCATGCCTTGAGGGCGCGGTGCGGCCTTCCCCGGTGGGCTGGGCCGCCGCGTTCGCTTCCCCCGCCGGCGGCGCAGCCCGCCGCCCGCGCCGCGCCAGCCTACCAGTATTAGTGGGCCCGGCGGCCGCCCCGGTCCGCCCCGGTCCGCCCCGGTCCGCCCCGCCCGGCGCCGTAGAGCGACAGCCCGAGCACGCGCTCTCGCTTGGCTCGCTAACGGCGCTAGTTACGTAAGTAGGCGGAAAACGATACGCTCTGAAGTCGTGTGCGTTACTGAACTCTCTTTATATCTCTCTGTCTGTCTCTCCGTCTCTCTGTCCTACCGTCTCACCCCACCGGACACCCCAACCCACTAGCATGCACATTGCACACTCACTAACATAAAGGAGCACTATGCAATACACACCGTACAAGTATTCACACACACACACACAAACACACACACACAAACAAGCAAACACACACACACACACACACACACACACACACACACACACACACACACACACACACACACACACACACACACACACACACACACACACACACACACACACACACACACACACACACACACACACACACACACACACACACACACACACACACACACACGCGCGCGCGCACGCACGCACGCACGCACGCACGCACGCACGCACGCACGTACGTACGTACGTACGTACGCACGCACCCACGCACGCACGCATGCACGCACACACCAACACACACACACACACACACACACACACACACACACACACACACACACACACACACACACACACACACACACACACACACACACATACACAACACACACACACACACATACACACACACACGCGCGCACACACACACACGCGCACACACCCACACATACACACACAAACACACGCGCATACGCACACACACACACACAAACACACACACACACACACACACACACACACACACACACACACACAAGCACACAAACACAAGCACACTGCAAAATACATAAACACCCATACACGCCATGAACACAGACACACGCACGCACGTGCCAGCACTCTCACAGGGGGCCGTCACCCTCACAGGGGGCCGGAGCTCACAGGGGGCTCCAGCACTCTCACAGGGGACCGGAGGGACGGTGTGCGGCCGCCGCCAGTCACCTGTCTCCCCATGCCATGGCTGCACGTGGCACGTGGCACGTGCATCACACGTCCGAACAGAGTCAGCCTATGGTGTGTCATCCGCTTTTACCATCTCGGTACCCCCGCCACGTGTTACCGCTTCGCCCTGTCGGCCTTCCCGTCTGCTGTGCCGTCTGGGCGGCGGCTCGCTGGCTCGGCGGGCCGCCGTCCGCCTGCCTGCCTGCCGCCCGGCGACTCCCATCCCTGTGTGAAGCAATAACGCCCGAGGCCCGGCTCGCCCCCTCCGCGCCGCCGCCGGCCGGCCGGGACTGTCAGGGGCGCCGCGCCGGCGGCTGGCCGCTTCCCCACCGCTGCCGCCGGCACGGCGCCGCGTGCCGCCCGCGCCGTGCCCTGTCGCCCCGTCCCGCCCCGTCCCGTCCCGCGCCCGCCGCCGACCTTTCTGCCGAACGCCGAGCGACAGCGGCGGAGCAGCGGCGGAGCAGCGGCGGAGCTAGCTCTCCCACCGCAGCAGCACGGCCGCCCCGCCCGCCTGCCGCCGACCCGCTCTCGAGAAACGAATCCATAACGGCTACTAGATGTTTGCACGGCTTACATTATATCGGCGCGTGGATCAGCGGCCGCGCGTCACAAGACGAACATGGCTTTACATGTTTTACAAAGCCGCTTTCACCTGCCTTGTGTCCTGCTATCTTTGACCCTCCGCTGTACATGCACATTGTCAACCATTACCTATTTGTTCCATTGTATCTCGTGCCGATAAGGATCAAACTTACTGTGATTTCTAGATGATATTACACTGTTATCGTAACTCATTTTCTCCATGTGTTTCTCGTTTTCATGGGCACTGTATTTATGCTGACGTTGACGTTTCGTTTTTCGTTTGGCCGGCGTTGTTTGGGCGTGTCCCACGGTTTCCAGTTAGAGACGTTTGTTGGCGCTTGAGAGATGATTTATTATGCCCGTTTCGCGTACGATGCGCCGTGTCGCAAGTTGCCTTCAAATTGACATTGTTACCGTAGTTCACGCATGAAGACTGGCTCAGTTTGCGTGTGTGCTTGTCCATTGTTGGGGCGCACTGGTTAGGAAGTCTGCCGCTGTGTGGTGAGGTGGCGTGGCAGCGACGGCCGGGGCGGGCGGCCGGAGCCGAGCCCACCCGGCCGGTCAACCGCCGGCCAGCCCTGCCGCCCCCGCCGGCCGGCCGCCCAAGTCCCCTCCCCATCTCTCTATCTCTAGCTCTCTCTAAAGCGATACAAAGTGCGCTGGCATTCGTTTTAAGCCGTCATATGTTCTGCATTTCTATCCGTCCCTGGATATATTGTAAGATATACTGCAGCCCCGTGCATGTGTCGGGTGGGTCGGGCTGTGCCCGGGGGCGGTGGCCGCGCACGGACCCGGAGCCGGCGTGAGAGAGGCGGTCGCCGCCTCCTGGCCGGCCGGCCGCCTCGTCCGCTTCGCCACGGTCGCTCGGCCCGTGGCACACTCGCCAGCCGGCCGCTCCGCCCGCTGCCCGCCGGCAGACTCCCTCCCTGTACATCCACCGGGCTCTCGCCACCTCGAAACATGTGCCCAGGAGCCGCTCCTGTTGCACTTTGTATGGAATGACATGTACATAACTAGTCATCGAATAAAGTTTTGATAATTTACCACGTACAGAAAACGGAGTGTGTTTCGCTACCAGTGAGGATGAGGGAAGAACTAACGCAGGCTGGGTAGTGGGTATGTCAGGACAGCGGACCGCCATGATCAGGGGTGTAGCTTATTTGTTTTTAACCCGCAATTGACTGGGAGGTGGGGGCGGGGGGAAGTTTAACGACCCCGTGAATAACTTTCGCAATAGCTCAAAAAACAATAGCGCTATCAACGTAAAACTTCGGGTACGTTCTCCTGCATCAATTTGACGTCTTCTGTGCAAAAATAGAACTTTACACAACTTTGAAAAATACTTACTCCGCCATACAACTTTCACAGCTCGCTTTAGCGCCCCAGGTTACCCCATATACCAATTGTGGCGATAATCGGTGACATGACGGTGTCGTTTTGGACTTTGTTTTTGTTGATTTGTCGTGGAATGTCCCAGCTACAAAAAGAAGAACATTTTGATTTTTTTTAACTAAACCAAATGGACCAAATATACCCTTTTGGGGACCATATTTGACAGGTTTTATGTCAAATTTGGTCCCCTGTTTGGAAGGCTGTAATTCCTTAAATATTAATTGTACAAAATTTTACCCAATTAGGGCCCCCTTGCCTGAACACTTTTTGGTTGATTCCCAATTGGGAAAATAACGAAATTAATTATATTTAAGCTTGTATGACCAAAATGCCGGGGCATTACACCCGTTAGGAACTTTCTTGGACATATTGCAGTCTACCCTAGAAAATAACTAGGTTTGATCCCTGAAAAAGCTAAAGAGTAAGTTTCGGGCTAGGGTTGATCCAAATTAAGAGAGCTTACTTTTGTTATAAGATCAGAAGTAAGATTTAAGAAATAGTTGACTTAATCGTAAGTGTCCATGAAGGTACCATGATCTTACCCCAACTGTACTTTCCTACTTGAACAAAAGTATAACATCTTTATTTATAACTATATCTTTTCTGGTTTTCAAGAAAAATGAAGGGAATTTGACTGTAAGCCCAGTGCACTTAATAGTTTTGAAATCCATTAAAAACTTAAAAAGTTATTAAAGTTTCTGTTTCAAAATAAACCTAAGGGACCAAATTTGACACACCTCGAGTAAACCAAATGGACCAAATCTGACCCCCGAAAAAGGATTCTTCGATTACGCCCAATCTAACAACATTTGTTACATTCGGAGAACAGTTTCCGATCGCTCTCGTCGAGTAGAACACGAATCCGTTGACGTTTTTAATCAAACCTAGCTTTTAAAAAGTTACACACATTTTACGTTTTGCTGTTTTGTATTTTTGTATTTTAGTGTCCTTGTTCTGCTCGCAATTTGCTTATTATTGATCGAATATTTAAACAAAGCATATATTTGTGTTAAGCATTAATGGGGCTTTGTATATAAGGTGCGGAAATCCTTCAATTTTTTTTTAGCTTTTGGGCTACTTAGAAAAACATGTTTTTTGCACAAGTTTTTGGAACGTAACTTTTTTGTTTTGGAACTTTTTGTAATCAAACAGCAAATACAGGTGCGGCGTAACGAACCACATCTTTTGGAAATTCTGAATTTTAATCAAACCATATTTTTGAAGTTAAAAATGTGAAAAATTGTAAAAAATGATGTTTTTTAATTTTAGGTTTTTGAATATGCATTTTTTTAGAAAAATGTGTTCAAGGATAAGAAAGACCGTCTTACGCCAAATGTTAACAAACAAAGAAATCAAAAATCGGTATAGAGGTTTTGAAGATATGGGGTACTTAATTATCAAATTGATGTATATTTTGAATTTTCACCAAAAAAAAAGTTATGCATTTTTTCAAAATTAAAAAAATGATTAAAATGTAAAACACTATGAGCATGCTGAATTTCTTTTCGTACTCTGGATATGTTGTTTTATTTTTTAAGTTATCCATCACCAAAAATATATATCAATAACTTTTTTTCGGAAAAAGTTTTTTGAGTTCCGACAGATGGATGATGTAGAACTAGGCGAGCGGAACAAGAATCTATGTTTTTATTTGCCTCTTCCTGTCTTACTTTTTGAGTTAATGAGTTTCGCGTTTTGATAAATTTTTCGTCCAATTTCATGATTTTCTTCAACGTTTATGCTCATATTTTGTTCAATATTTGAAGAATCTTAAAAACAAAATTATATTTGGAACCAGCATGAATGGGGCATCATTTTACAAGTAACGAGACTCTTTAATCTTTCTTTTTCGAAGAAAAAAAATCGCATTTTTTCGAAGAAAAAAAATCGATTTTTTTCGAATGTCAACTTTATCTGTTTTTTGACAATAACTTGAGAAATATTTAGTATTTAAAGAAATGGTAAACAGAATCTTGTTTATCATGATATAACGGATGTGAATATGTATTTTCTTAATACTCGCTTTTTGAAAGAAATCTGTTTTTCGTAAAAAGATATACCTTTATTTGAAAATTTGAAAATTTTATTTTGAAAAAGTAGCTTGGTTTTCTATATTGCTAGGGGTAATCAAAGGTAATTTTGTAATACAAAACAAGGAAAAAAACTTTTTTCTTCTTCCACAAAAATAGCTCAAAGTCCTCGGAACAATGTTATGGTAGACGGAAATGCCTATAACTTAAAAACCAAAATATATAGAACCAAACCTATTTCGGTTTTGGATAGAAAATAGTTGAGCCTACGTTATATGATGTACTTAATTTTTAAATTGCTTAACTTTAAGCACAATTAAAAATTAAGTTTGAATGCTTTTCACTTAAAAAATAAAATGTATAGACCCAAACAGTTACAAGTATTAGATGAATGTGATAAAGGACTATCAAATAAAAAACAAATTATTCTAAAAAGACTTAACTTTAAGCATAATTTTTTTTTTTCAAGTGAGTACAACTTAATGGTAGATGGCAATACCTATAACTTAAAAATAGAATGAAATAAAACCAAACCGGTTTCAGTTTTTGATAGCCAATAGTTGAGACTACGATATATGATGTACTTAATTTTTTTATTGTCTAACTTTAAGTACAATAACAAATTAAGTTTGAATGCTTGTCACTTAAAAAATAAAATGTATAGAGCCACACAGTTACCAGTTTTAGATGAACAAGATACAGGACTTGCAAAGGAGTAATTAAATTTTAAACAAAATCACTTAACTTTAAGCAAAAAATTTAGGATAATTTTGTATTTCAATTCTTTTAGGTTAAATTTTTGTCGGAGCGAAAAGTTTAATTAACTTAATTGATAGCCCATTCAATTTCCTATGAAGTACTTTTTTGTTTTTTCAAAAAATGTGTTAACAAAATTTTTTTCAACTTTTTAGTAAAACGTTAAGTGCTGCCACCTGGTGTTAAAAATTAAATATTTATTTTTGAACAGTTAGGGTGAACAAGAATGAAGACATCATTTTACAAAAAAGTAGACCCTTAAATCGTTTTTTTAGACCTTTTATCACTTGATATACTTTTTTGTCAATGTTTTCAGTTTTTTAACAATGACTTCAGAAGTATTAAGTATTTTCAGAAATTGTTACCTTTTTAATATTCGTGTGTACTTAAGTAATATGGAAATGTATAAAATGAATCCTCGCTTTTGGAAAGAAATAGTTTTTTGGTAAAAAGTGATACTTCTTTTTCGATTTTTTATATTTTTGTTATTTTTAAATGGCTTCGTTTTCTTTATGTTTAAGTGTTAAAGAAGGCAATTTTGATATAATAAATAAGGAAAAAAAACATTTTTTCTTCTTCTTCGAAATTTGTTCTAAGTCCAGCAAATAATGCAATGGTAGACGGGAATGCCTATAACTTAAACACCAAAACGAATAAAACCAAACCGATTTCAGTTTTGAATAGGCAATTGATTAACCTACTCTAAATGATGAACTTAAATTTTTAATTGCTTAACTTAAAGTTAAAATTCAAAATTTTCGATTTTTTTTGGATTTTCGATTTTCACTCAAAAAACTAAAATTTATAGAAACAAACTGTTACCAGTTTTAGATGAATGAGATTTCGGACTTTTGGGAAAAGAAACACATATTTTTGAAACTAACTTATATTATCCTTATTGATTTTTTTAAAATTCCTTAATATTTAGGACACCTCTAGGGTCGTTTATATTTGTCAAACCTAGGTTAATTTTTGAGAGCGATTAGTACTCGTGCTTATAATTGGGAATAGGCAGTTTAAAAATTTTATATAATTTTTTTTAATGACGTTATAGTAACCCAAGCTTAAACACGTTTTGTGTCCTTTATTAAAGTGTAATCTGTTTTAATTTAAGATGGTAAGTCGTACTCTCGGTTAGGTAGCTAATGCTGCTGTTTTTCATGTTTTATCAACAAATAACGAAAATAAATTTTTATTATTTTTTATTAATTTTATTAAAAAATAAAAATATTGATCAACCCTAGGTTAGTTTTGGACAACAATAATACCTAACAAGAAGTTAAATACATGTGCTAGTTATATTCAAGATAATTTATATAGTTCCGCTATAAATAACGATTACATCACTTAGGGTAGATTTGGTCCATTAGGTTTACGAAAACTTGTAAACCAAATGGACCAAATCTATCCCAAAAGTCTCTTTTTCCTCAAGTTTGACAACATTTTTTTCAACTTTATAGCTAGGTTTGACTACTTTAAACCTAGGGTTGACTAAGATTCATCCTTTATTTATAACATGCCCAGAGGCGAAAGTCACGTAGCATGTATAGGTAAGGAATTACAGGTCTTTGAAAGAGGTATGTCGGGTCAGATTTGGTCCCTTAGGTTTACGACATGGACCATATTTGACGGGTCCATGTCAAATATGGTCCATTTGGTTAACCTAACTAAACCTAATTACCCTTCTTAATACTAGTAGACGTATTCCACACAACATAGGTACCAATGTAAGGAAATTCACTCACGCGCTCCTCTGCCACCCAGCAGGCAGCAGGAGACTAAGGACTGCGACGCTGCGTGTAAAATTATAACTTACATTGGTTGTGAATCATTCCAAAATAGCGTCAGCCGCACCACTTTCTCTATCCCTACTGCTACCAAAATGCTACCAAATAGAGGAAATACGAATGAGGCAAAAAATACATATTTCTTTCGCAAGAAGATATTTTGTCGCAGGCAGTACCCATTTAAATCGCCAGTTTCCGCGGATTTTGGGGTGGGGTTAATTTCTATTGCCGCCCCTGTCGAGCTTGGAATGTGGGGGTGGGGGGTTGGCCCTTGATGCCCCCTTTGGATTCCAGTGATTCCATACAACATAGGTACCTATACAAGGAAATTCACTCCCAAATCTTTCATCAATTAAGTTTAACCCTTGTTTGAGACTTGGCGTAATTACGAAATAACAACAGAAATGACTTGAGTCTCAATAGTTCGGAAAATAGTCGAAAAAAGTGTCACATTTCTTTCGTGACACTTTTTACACTTTTTCGACTATTTTACGATCTATTGAGACTCAAGTCATTTGTATTGTTAAATTCACTCCCGCGCTCCTCTGCCATCCAGCAGGCAGCAGGAGCCAAAGACTGCGACGAGCTCTGCGTGTAAAATTATAACTTACCTTGGTTGTGAATAACTCCAAAATAGCGTCAGACGCGCCACTTTCCCTATCCCTATTGCTACCAAAATGCTACCAAATAAGAGAGGAAACACGAACGAGGCAAAACAAGATTTCTTTTTTTCGCAAGAAGTTATTTTTTTTTCGCAGGCAGTACCAATTTTTCATCGTTAGTTTCAGCGATTTTTTAGGGGGCTAATTTCTATTGTCGCCCCTGTCAAGCTTGGGATGCCCCCCTGGATCCGCCAGTGCCCTAAGATCTCCGAAAGTATGAGAGCTAGAACAATCAAACTTACAGGGTAGGTAGGTGCTATGATGATCTACATTTTCTAGAATATTATGGACCTTCAGCCAATATCTTCAAGGTCAAACGAGGTCACGAAGGTAAAATCTGGCCAAATGTCACAATTTGTGGAATTTGACCTCTGTGACGTCACAGGTCACCAGCAATGTGTCCAAATTTGTTTCCGGGGATGAACATTCACATTGTCTACCGAATGGCGTTTTAATCATCCCGATCTGACTATTGGTTCCGAAGATATCGCCTTGCCGACCTCGATTCTGGCCGTTATCTTCGACTGAAAATCCATATAACTCAAAAATGTATCGTCCGATTTGCTTCTTTTTTGCGTCAAACGATCCGCTATTTAGTTGGCGTTAATGTCCCGCAAACAACACTGCCCTGCTCCGCTTCGTTGTCGAGCTATTCACGAAACAACTTGTAGGGGGAAAGTGTCTCCCCTCCACTGCGCGTGTTAACCCGCCCTTGACTGGGGTCTCAGCCGCACGCCAATGACTGGGAGGGAGGGCGTTAAACATCCCCCTAGTTATCTTCCGAACCAATGAACGCAGCGAGACGCGCAAGGAAGCATTCGGAAGCTCTCAATGAGACGCATCTAAAGTTTACTCGAAAGTTTCACATTGAGGTCTTATGTCAGGTCACGGTCAGGTCATAGGTCAAAATCAAGGTATTTGAGTGTATGGTCCATACTTTCCATCCAAACCCTTCGATTGCGACCATGATCATCCAAAGTGCTCTCAAAGGTATAATACACATCCCGCTTGAGCTAGAGAGTGAGATTGTTAGCAAAGGTCAAAGTCAAGTCACAAAAGGTCACTATGTGCAAAATATCTACGAGTCATGCGACATATGTTTTATGGGTTATTTTACACGTATAATTCGATAGTAATAGTCATTTTACCAGCTTACTTCATCTAAGTGAAGTTAGTGTCAAGCTAAGGTCAAGGTCAGGTCACATAAGGTCAAAATTCGAAATGGATAAATATAAATAAAAAAGGCGTGTTTCTGGACCAGTTTTGCCTCAGAAATGCAGCGGTGACGTTCATTTGTTCATAACTGGTCACTAAAAACAACGTCATGAGTTTCCAATACTTTAGAAGCCACAAGTCAGCCAAAACCGGTGATATTGTTTCCAAATTTGGTTTGGGAATTGCTCATATGTGGTTCTCTAATATATATTCCGTTTTTTATATCTTTGAAAAGTTTGATGTTGTGGACATTTTTTAAGAGTTTTTTGGGATAACAAACAAATATGAGATGACAATTTTGTTGCACTTGTCATTTGTTATCTTTTGGATTTTGTTATTGCATTTTGCTCAAAATATGGCATTTGTACGGTCCGTTAAAGTTTAACTAATTTTTCCGTCAAACTCGTGCGTAGTGACGAAATTGCTTCATTTTTGCACAGAAGACGTCAAATTGATGTAGGTAAAGATACATAGTTGAACCCAGCTGACCTCCACCGGTACGGTGGGACATTCCGGGGGGGGGGGACTGACAAGATAGTAATATAGTCAGCAAAATACACATCAGCATTATCCTTAAGTCATGGAATATGTTGAAATAATATCTCCGGGTACCCGTATGCTTGCTGAATACCACCCCTGATTACACTGTAAGTGCGGGTGTGCGGCCCGAAACAGCGAACTCTACTCCTCATGCAGTCATAGGTGGAAAATTGAGGGTTTTGGGGGTGCACGAGCACCCCCTGATCCCAAAAGTGCACCCCCTCAAGTTGCCAAAAGCACCCCCTCAGATTTAAAGCACTCTCTAACTAGCAGATCACTCCAAACATTTAAAAACGAATTATGAGCGCTGCTGCACAACTTTGCGCATATTTTCTTGCCCCTGCAAATACATCACCTGTCACAGCGCTGGCTTTCTGAGCATCCAGGTATCTTCAACTATCCGACTTCTGCCGGAATGCGGCGGCCGGTCGGCGGGGAGGCTTTGTTCTCTGCGCGCTGTCTGCGCTGCAGGTGTCTCAGTAGCCTGCGGCTGCACGCCGGTCACCCGCACGGCTGGGGGCTTATTAAAGGACTGGTCTTTGTGACCGTCTCGCTCAGATTGATAAACTTCTGATCTGCCACACCGCACACCGCACGACAGATACGTCATTAGACCGCGAGACTCCAGAAGTTTGCCGATATATTGGCGGACGCGCGGGCTCCATCTCATGATCTCGTAGATGGAAAAGTATAACATGATTATTCGAATACAAATACCAGCTATATTTTACAACCAGGGGCTCCGCCACGGGGGGGGGGGCGGTTGTGTCCCCCATTCTTGAGCCAGGGGGATTAGCCACCCCCCATTTTCCCTGACGAACAACTAGACATCAGTGGTCATTCTCAAGCGAAAGAACAAGCTCTCCGCGTTGACGCTCCACCATAGGTGTTGGAACGGAGAGGGGGGGGGGGGGGCATGCCCCCACATTTTTAGGCTGGGGGACAGCAATTTTAACTAACCCCTCACTTTTGAGCGATCGGTTCGATCACTCCTCCTTCGATCATCAATATTGCTTCGATATGAATGTCTTAAAGTTTGGAAAATAATGATGAATTTACAACCTCGCAATACGATAACCCATACGCGTAGGAACCGGGAGGGCCGTGAAGGTCAAGATCCCACTTTTTAGGCTGGGGATCCCACAATATTAACTGCTCCTCACTTTTGAGCGATTACTCATTCTTCGATCACTGATATTTATTCGATATGAATGCCTTAAAATTGGGAGAATAATGATGAACTCACAACCTCGCGAATATAGGCGTAGGAACGGTGGGTCGGGTGGCCATGGACCCCACTTTTTAGGCTGGGGGCCAGCAATGGTAACTGGCCCCATCACCTTTGAGCGATTTATCCCTCTTCGCTCGCTGATATTGATTTGAGATGAATGCCTTGAAGTTGTGAGAATAATGATTAATTCACAACCTAGCAGCCATATCTCGTATGTATTGTCGGCAATGTGAAGAACCAGGCATTCTGCAAAATGCCTAGACAATCTGCAGAATACCTGATCGGTCAGGTATTCTACAGAATGCCTAGGCAATCTGCAAAATGCCTGACCGGTCAGGCATTCTGCAGATTGCCTGAACAAAATGTCAGGCATTCTGCAGAATACCTAAAGCTTTTGATATCAATCTGGATCCTTGTTTTAATTTCGTTTCATCCAATGAGCTGCGCTACAATATTGCGACAGTGGTCGATATAAATAATCACAATCCCACACACACATTGTCAAAGGTCGCAATCGAACCCCTCCCGACGTTTTTTTCTTCTTCTCGTGACAAGTACAAAACTGCAGTACAAATCTTGCAAGATTCCACTCATGTTCACTAGGCTCGTACTGAGATGTAGGTATCAATACACTGTCCACTGAGCACTTACTCATCGATGCAGCGTCACTGCAGGTACCAAGGCCATATTGGACAAATACAATATCGCTCGTGGACACTCGATGGAAACGTTATCACGGCATATGTATGGTAGATAGAAATGCTGTTTCCATCGACGTTTGCCGTGAAACTCATAACTTTGTAGAGACAAACTCGCGACATACGTTTCGTAGCGAGCAATTCGAATTGCTCGGAACAGGTGTTTACTATTTAGGCTCAGTACAATTACAAAACATATTTATAATTTCCCTGGGTTTGGTTTGAGCATTTAGTACCTACAACTAGTTAGTATTTACACATGGTGATCAGGCACTCCTGGTCACCTGCTCATGGGTGGCGGTGTATACAAAATGGTATTCAGCGGTGTCGATTTTTCGAAATGATTTGAGGTCCGAAGTCCCGAACAGGGACGGGTCCAAGGGGGCCTATACAGCGCCACAGTTTTACCAAAACGACTGAAATCGGCCAAAAATAACACATTTCATGATTGTAAAAGAAAATGTAAGGAATAGGTACAAGTTTGTTTGAAATAAGTTTTTTAACGCAAAAATAAAGCCTCACGAGTTTTGGACTTGTGTCGGGCGGTGCCTCAAGCCAACGTTTTGTCCGAGCCTCCGAGTGACCAATGGCTTTCAAAATGGCCAAGAATCTCAGAAACTCAAACTAGCACAGGGCCCTCTCGGGCCTGACAATGGCCCCCATGGGATTTCCCCATGTGAAATCCCTAGACTCCCCATGGGAGAGCCTAGGGATTTCTCCAGTATTGCAAAGGCCCCTCGCAGACTCCTTCTCTCAGGCCTTGTAAAGACCCTCTCAGACTAGCATATATGTAGATTGTAGGTAAAGCCTTTCCACACCTGGCAAGGAGCCTCTCAGACTGGACGATAGCCCTCTCAGGTCGATCGATGATCCTCTCAGAGAAGCGGCTGTTCGTTGTCCCTCTCTTACCGACTTACCCGCCTTTGGCTGGGGTCTCAGTCGAACGCTATTGGCTGGGGGGGGGGGGGGCGTTTTTCGCCCCCCCTGGTTATCTTCCGAACCAATAACCGCAGCGAGACGCACAAGGCGGCAATCGAAAGCTCGCAATCGAAAGCTCTCAATGAAATGCATCCAAAGCATACGCGAAATTTTCAAGATAAAGTCACATGTGCAGGTCAAAATTGAGATAATTTAGTTTTTGGGTCATACTTTCCATCCAAAGCCTTATATTGAGACAATTATCGCACAAAGTGCTCTCAAAGGCATAAGCAAATACACATATCCTGAATAAGCAAAAGTAAAATTGTAAGCAAAGGTCAAGGTCAATATCAGGTCACAAAAGGTTACTATTGGCAAGAGGTATACGAAAGTCATGCGAAACATGTTTTATGGGTTATTATACACTCATAATTCGATAGTAGCAGTAATTTTCACAATCTGGCACCATATAAGGTCACATAAGGTCAACATTTGAAATGGATAAATTTAAATAAAAAAAGCATGTTGCTAGACCAGTTTTGTCTCAAAAATACAGTGCTGGCATTTATTTGTTTGTATCTGGTCACTATAAGCAAAAAAAAACGCAATAAAAAAATACGACGTCAGGATTTACTCATACTTAGGGAGCCATAAGTCAGTCAAAAATAACGATATTGCTTTTAAATTTGGTTTGGGCATTGACCACATGTGGTTCTTGAACATATCTTCCGTGTTTTTTGAAATGTTGGAACATTTTGATTTTGAGGGCATTTTTTTCTTCAAACCAATCGTCTTTTTTAGAGAGGGGGTCAAAAACCAAAATGTTCAAAAAGATCCGAGATAGACATTTTTTTGAAGCCCTTGCCGTTTGCTATCTTTGTACGTTTTTCAATTGCATTTAGCTCAAAATAGGGCATTTGTACGGCCTGCTAAAGTTTAGCTGCTTTTTGTGTCAAACTCGTGTGTAGTGACGTCACTAAATTCTATATATCTCGAGAAAAAAAAAATAGACGACATTGCTTCATGTTTGCACAGAAGACGTAAAATTGATGTAGGAGAAGGTACTTGCAGTTTCACGTCGATAGCGTTATTGGTTTTTGAGCTATTGCGAAAGAACCTCAGGGGGAGGCGAAAAACGCCCCCCCCCGTCCCCAGGCAATGGCGGGTTAAAGCCCTCAGGCCGGAGAAGCGCCCTTTTAGATCGATTAAGGGTCCTCTCAAAATAGTAATCGGCCATCTCAGGTCGGAATGGGGTCTTCCCAGGCTTGGCAAAGATTCTACGCTTCGGCGTAAATAATTATCGTTTTCGTTAGACTTCGTTAACAGCGAAGAAGCTGCTTTGGAGGGGCCAAATTCCAGTTACACAATTCTAAAAACAATCATCGGATTTCGCTTTTTCATGCATGAATAGGTGTTTAAAAACAAACTTCCCTTCGTAAAAATTTCGTAGATTTGCATTTAAATTAGGAAATGCGCCATGTGTTGGCCGACTTGAGGCGATTTGGGAGGCTGGCCCTTCAGGCTCCTTGGGTGGCGTCGCCACGGTTTCAAAACTTGTACGGACACCATGCCATCGAACCTTTCGAGCGGGGGAGGGGTAGGACGTAATTTTTTGCAGGGGTGTCAATCAGACTGGTTATTGATTCGACACTGATTGAAACGATTGGAATCGTTCAATCAAAGTTCCTTGAATACAAACAAATTGATTCACCACCAGCTCTTTTGATTCATGAATCGTGATTGAATCAAAACCCGCATCTAATCAAGGCTGATTGAATCAAAAGATTTAACGACTCTTAACGATTCTTCACGATTCAAGTACACTGGTAAATTGTGCAAATACATGCAGTCCCAGTGGCTACATTAATTGATACTGAAATAGTATTGCTTTAAAGGGAAATAATGACCTTTTGATTTTGTTAGCAACAATTTCTTAGGCTACCGTTGTGGTTTTAAAATTATTTTATTTAAATTTAAGAATTAAATAAAATTATTCCCAAATTCAAAGTTGTAAGTTTGGAAAAAAATACAAAACAAGTACCTTGTGTACTTCATGAAGGTCATTGACAAACTCGTCCTTCCCTACCATTGTTTACATCGAGTGGGGCATTTTTGGAGGCTCTGTGACGTTTCCGATCAAACTGAGCGCTGCTCGGACACACGCTAGTAGCGCTAGTAGCTCTTTCGTTCTCCATGGCAACCAGGCGTCAGCCAATCAAAAGCCAGAAAGGGAATACGTTCTGGCTTTTCATTGGCTCACGCCTGGTTGCCATGGAGAACGAAAGCGCTACTAGCGTGCGTTCGAGCAGCGCTCTGATCCGTGAAGCAATCCGTGAAGCATCCGTGATGCATGACTGACTATCAGTATAAAGGCGGCCGCACACTACGCATTCGGCGCCCCATATCACTGCGAAATTCCGCCTCGGAAAATCGCGGCGATACCGCTGAATATCGTCCTTGTTCCGGCGGATTCGGTGCTGTCTGCTCGCGAGATTCCGCCCCGCCGACCTACAGCATGTCGCAACCTGTGCCTACGGCCTGTCCCAAGGTAAATTAATGATGGCCATTTTTCGACGAAGATGTAAGTTTAGAACCACGAAACTTTTACATAATAAATTTCACAGCGGCAAGAGCATGCTGTGCAAAATTTGTACCTCTGTCTTGCATATATTCGCCACTGTTAGCCTGATCAATGTTGTTGTCCGCGGCTCCGCGGCGTTCAGTCGCGGAAAAAAGCTCGTTCGAATCAGCTTTTTTCCGCCGGTCCGCAGATGGCCGGCCGACGACATTCGTCCGCGATTTTGGACGTTTCGTCTGACGCGAAGGCGGAAAGTCGCTAAAGATGCGCGGAAAGTCGTAGCGATATCGCGACCTCCGCGCGCCGAATGGCCTAGTGTGCGGCCGCCTTAAGTCATGAACAACAACAACATGCAAACTATACCAACTCGAATAACATAAGGGCGGAATGAATTGAACCCCAGGCAAGCTAGTATTCGCAAAGCACTCGGCACTGCGCCACAATAGCAAAAGGTGAGGGAAATGCATATTGGATACAATATTGTTACGTCACAAGTTTCCGAAGTGTTAACTACTATTAAATACAGTGATAAAATACCTTTAATAATGATTAACAAGAAAATTCAAACTTAAAAACAATAATTTGAATAAGTCTTTAATTAGCTTTCAACTCAAAATCAGATATATTTTGCAATGCTACACAAGAATGGCACCAGTGACGTCATTAACAAAACCTGCTACGGGACTTGGGTATACTAATCAGGAACAACTCGCCACAATGGTTAAGTGCGCCGAGAAGCATGACAATGACTTTGTAAACAAATCGCCGACGCTAAATAGGTCGCCGTCGATGTGCATCGATGAGCTTCCGATTTAATTGCCAGTTTTGTGTTATTGCTTGTTAGTTTTTTTGGGAAAAATTATTATTTTGCATGATAATATAAAGCATAGTGTTATATACAGCCACATACAAATTACACAATACTCCTAATGTTGAAAACAAATTAATCGATTTTCACAAATTGAGAGTCGCAACCATGCCGCCGTTGATGTGCATCGATGAGCTTCCGATTTTATTGCCACTTTTCCAATCGCTGTTAGTTTTAGAAGATCGCCGGGCATATAATCACAACAAGCAGAACGCACAATATATTTTCCACTCCATTGCGTCAAAAAACAATACGGGAAAAGCCCGCAGTTTGATGAGGACCAAAAGTACTTGCAAGTACCGGTCGTTAAAAGTGTGGAACGCTTATCAACTTTAACTTGAAATATCTTTCGGTAGGAAAGTTTTCATGCAAAATGTGATGAATTTACAATATATTTTGGTCTCGTCTCGCGATTTCATGTGCTAACTCCATTTTTGTGGGAAAAGGTCATTATTTCCCTGTAACAATGTTTTAATGATCATATATATGTATGTTTCCATTTTTATTGATTTGACATAAATTCACCGCATATATTTAAATGTTGAATCAAACGTGAATCGATTAAAATATTTGTTTTTATTCTTTTAATCGGAAAGAATCAATTCTCAAAATTTTCTCCGTGAATTTACCGGGAATTATTCATATTCCAAAATGAATAGAATCGTTCGAAACGATCGATTGAACCGTTTAAAAAAGTTTGATCAATAACCAGTCTGGTGTCAATACGGTGTTTAAAGGAAACCAGTCAATTCATAATGGGATTTTTAGCGCTGAGATAGCAGTTTTAATCCACGCCGTGCCGGGGGGGGGGGGGGGGGGGGGTATTTAGACACCTCCTCTCAGGTTTTTACAGGATAGCGGAAAAACGGCGGCGCGCAGCCCCGCCGTTTTTAGCACAGCTATTGGAGCAGCAATTGCCCACATTATGTAATAAAAAAAATACCTCGGGTCATCTCAGGTCAGGTCACCAGACCAGGTCACGTGACCCCACCTCCAATAAACTTCGCGGTCGTACCACAGTCACAGTTTTTGGATGATCGGTTTTATACTTACATAATTTCATAAGGTCATATCTATATATATCTACAATTCCTTTATCTTGGATTTTTTAAATCAGCGACCTAATGTCGGGTCAATTTTGTGACCTCCCCATTATAAGTCAATGGGGAAATATTAAAATGCTTCCTATTCCAAGGATAAGCAAGATATTAGTCTAATTCCTTCTGGATCATGTTATTATAGGCCATTCTTGATGACCTAGATGCCATTTTTGTTCAGTGGCCCCTACAGGGTCAGCCGATGTCATCCGAGGTCACCAACAGTTGTATGACAATAACTCTCGGCATAATGACGATAAATAAGTGAAACGGACACCAATGTGTTTGTCCCGTCGAGGCACGTCTTCCCATATGAAACATGACCTAATTGGGTCACCACTTGACCTTGACCTGAGGTCATTTTTTAAAGTTGACTTAACCTGGTCAACACTAATATGAGTCGAAGCGCCTTTACGAGACAAACACGATGGCATCCAAATTGTTGCCTTGTCATTTTTAGATACAAATATATTCGTGAAAACCTGTTTTGTAAAAAATAGCCTTTTGACATTTGATGAGCTCTGGAAGTCTGGAGCCTTAACAATTAATCTGAACTAAAATATGAGGACACTTCCCTTTTGCATCTTCCAAGAGCTTTCCAGTGCTTTTTTATGTTTGTTCCTAGCTATGATTGTTCTTGTGATATCTGGGGGTTTCTGAAGCAAAGTCCTAAAACTGGGAAATTTGACCTTTGATGACCTCTGGTGACATCAATATTGGCTTTAGGAAAGAAAACAAAATCTGAAGTACGTTGATATGTGCTTGTCGAGAGCTTTCGAACGCCTTTTTCCGCGTCTTTCTAGCCCTTTTAGTTTAGCCCCCCCCCCCCCCCCCTCCGACACGGTGAAGGTGGCGCCGAGCACCGGCACGGCGCGGTTTAAAGGCTATGTCGATAAATCAATTACTGCATACTCTGGTTGTAAGGACTCTCCTGCCGAATATATTGGATGTTTTGTCCTGTCATTCAGCTTTGTGTCAAAAAAACGTAGCGATGTGTCGAGAAGCTTCTGTATAATAATGCCCTAATTTGCTTTTTTGTCACAGCGAGATCGGATGTTTGCCGTTTGGCAAGGAAACATGGTCTTCTAGATGACTGGACTGGCTGAGTGAGCATAGGGCAAATCATGTATAAAGGAAATCAATGGTTTATTGCCGAGAGGAGGTACTACACCACCAGAAAATCGTTATTGTTGCACACCGTGGGTAAACATGTCCGTTTGTTCAAGTAAAGACCTGTTGCGCACGTACATCGGTCAAATAAAATACTGCGGCTCTCTAGATTCGAACCCGGGACCTCTCCGTGGCTCGATAATTCACGTAACTTTATTTTAAACACCACTATTACAGGCCGAGTTCTATCGGTACGGATATGAGACAGGTATGGTTGGAAAAGTAATTTATTATTGTGTATTTTAAGGGCGTTTCCCCGTGTCCTTGTCTAATACATAAGATGCACCAGTGGCATTTATTATAGTTAGTGAGGCTTACTGGTAAATTTGCATGTTAAAGGTATTGTATTGCATTGTATTGTATTGTATTGGAAAACGATCTCCATGAAATGGCTTTTCAGACCGCGAAACATCAGCTGTGTGAAAATCATAAAACAAAACACATCAGAACAACTAACAAAATGCACACATATATCCCGCGCCGTGCCGGGGGGGGGGGGGGGGGGCATTTAGACGCCCCCCCCCCCCAATAAGGCAAAAGGATAGCAAAAAACGGCGGCGCGCAACGCCGCCGTTTTTGGCACAGATGTTCGGCCATTAATTGCGCACATTTGAGAATTTAAAAAAAACTCCGGTCATCTCAGGTCAGGTCACCAGACCAGGTCACGTGACCCCACCTCCAAAAATGTTTCCGGTCGCACCACAGCCACAGTTTTTGGCCGATCAATTTCGTACTTACAGGATTTCATAAGACCAACTGTACCTACAATAAGTTTATCTCGGATTTTGTATATCGGTGACCTAAGGTCGGGTCAATTTCGTGACCTCCCCATTATAAGCCAATGGGAAATAATCAACTGCTTCCTATTAAGAGAATACGAATTATATCAGTCCAATTCCTTCTGGATCATGCTATCATAGGCCATTCTTGAACTTCCGGGTGCCAGTTTTGTTCAGTGACCCTCTAGGGTCAGATGAGGTCATCCGAGGTCACCAACACTTTTTTGACAACAACTCTCCACAAAATCCAGATAGAGAAGTGAAACTGGCACCAATGTGTTTGTCTCGTGGACCGGGCGTGGAGCGGCTGGTGGACGTGACGTGGAACGGCTGGTGGACGGGGCGTGGAACGGCTGGTGGACGGAACGTGGAGCGGCTGGTGCGACTGGTGGACCGGGTGTGGAGCGTATGGTGGACGGGGCTTGGACCGGCTGGTGGACCGGGCGTGGAACGGCTGGTGGACGTGGTGTGGAACGGCTGGTGGACGGGGCGTGGAACGGCTGGTGGACGGGGCGTGGAACGGCTGGTGGACGAGGCGTGTAACTGCTGGTGGACGGGGCGGTGGTTAGAGGCTAGTGACGGGACATTTATTCGCGCATGCGCAGAATAAATGTCCGCAGCCCTATTGACCTTGGGCCCTAACGGGGTCAGTGTCCCAAAAGTAATTTTTTGCTAGGGTGTCAGAGTGAAAATTCAAGCCAAAAAAGACCATGAGAGTGGACAATTATGTAGGAAAATGGTACAATATTGATTTGTTTTGAATATGAAAAGTAGTAGCTTTTGGTTGAAATCATGTATTTTTAGTCGAAATTTGTGTCAGAATCAATAGGTATCACAATTCATAATTTCCATTTGGGAGTGGATAATTAACTCCTAAAATGGGGAGTGCGAGTGGAAACTATTCGCATTTTGGTGTCATTTTCCACCCAAATCAACACATTTTGGGACACTGGGGGGGGGGGGGGGGGTGAGGGCCACTACAAAAGTATATAAATCGACACCTATGTCTGTACCTATATATCAAGTAGTCTAAGGGCGAAAAGTATTGGGGGGGGGGGGGCGAGAGCACCATGGGGGGGGGGCGAACTCAACATTGGGGGGGGGGCGAGGGACCCCAAAGTATGTAAATCAACACCTATGATGGTATTGCACAACGCTGTTATGCATTTATTATTGTCTACCAAAATACCTAACGTAGCATACACATGTTGACCATGATAAGATGTGTGGCTGTCTTGGACTTTGGGACTTCCATAGGGGTTTGTACGAAACAAATTGTTTCGGTGAAATTGTCACGAAAAGTTTTCTTAATACCACCAAAAACACCATTAAAATGTTTGTTATTTTTCTCTCTCTCATATGGTGCGAGTATATTGTGTCTGTATGTAAATTGGCTTTAAGCGTAGTAATGTTTCGTACCTTTGAACTTCTTCGATGATATCAGGAAGCGCATTATGTCTCTCCACGCGGTTTCACGTGAGTTGCTGTAGGAGGTCGCGAAGAATGACGACCGGGCGTGGCGGAAGTCTTTGTTTACCGCATTTCGACGTGAACGGAAAACCTCGCGGTTCTCTGGTGTGGGGCTGCCCTGGTACGCGGCGCGGGTTTCGTCTCGCCCTCGGATTGAGCCACGCAACTGGTCATTGTTCGTAAGCCATGGGCATGGAGGGTGTCTTGGTCTGATTTTGACCAGTGGAATATGTTTATCGATAATTGGCGACTACACCGACAGTCACTTGGACCACTTCTCGTTCCTGCCGGACGTCGCCCGCACACCGCCCCAGTCGGCCGACAGCAGATCCAAGCAGAGCGCGTCAATCGAGAGAGACCGCGTCGCACGGATAGTGACCTAAGGTCGGCGAGGCGACTTCCGACCGTCAGTGCAGATCTGGGCAATGACCCGACTGTGATCACTGCAACTGTTTGCAACCACCGTGGTAGTCGTGACGTCATCTCCCGCAGGTACCACCAAGACGTGATCGATGAGAGTCCTATGCTGGCTTGTTCTGTCTGGTTAGGTCTTGTCGGCTGTGACACGATTTGTTTCAACATTGACACAACATTGACAACCTGTAGACACAACGGATCGGCAGTGGGCAGACCAGCTCAACGACCACTTCGCCACCTGCGGTCTCCGAGTGGCTGCCGAGACGGAGGCTCAGAGAGGCCCTGTAGACACAACGAATCGGCAGAGGGCAGACCAGCTCAACAGCCACTTCGCCACCTGCGGTCCCCGAGTGGCTGCTGAGACGGAGGCTCAGAGAGGTTGTAATACGTCGCAATCCCCTCGTCCACGATGTGTCGTGAGTGGCGCTTTTCGCGTGCGTCCGGGAACATTGCCGGAGCTGTCCACGGCGTTGAGGCAGATGTAGAGCGCGTAGCCAGGATTTCGTCCAGGGGGCGGGGGGGGGGGCGCCTCGAATGGGCCCCCTTCCCGAGCGCTGAAAGGACCCCTTCCCAAGCGTTGAAGGGGCTAAACAAAACGGATGAAAAGGCAAGTAACACGGATGGAAAATGCAGTATGACAGGTATGGCATGGGCCATACCAACTTTTAGGAGTTGGAGTTAGCAAACTGACATATCTACTTTGGAACTAGCGACACCAATTCGGAATCAGCTATATCAACTTGGAATATTTGTTTTTAAGCTGAAGACCTGGAACTCCTAAACAAATTGCGCCGCGGAGCGGCACGAACATGTTGAATATTATGGCCTAGATATGCATTCTCATCAATGCGTCACATTGCGCATGGTGCGGACGTCTAAAAATGTTATTGTGCGTTTAAAAGTGCGGTAAAAAAGTGTTTAAGTGAACTATTTTGCCCAATTATATAGGAAAGTAGCAACACAACACATAAATGCGCCGAGAAACGGGCCGCTATTTTTCTAACCCACATATAATTTAATTTGTAGTTAAATTGCTCCGCGGAGCGGCGCAAAATATTTCAGTTTTATTCCCTGGACAACTGCATGCTTACTGTTGAAAGGCCTAGGGTCCCTTCAGATCGTCTAGGAGCCCCTTCGACCATTTCAACGCCCTTCTGACCTGTTCAGGGACTCATCTGGGATCCGCGAAAAGACATGATGTGGAGTGGGTGATATATATTAAATACAAAGAGGGCTTACTCTACAAGAAAATCAAAATCGGAGCTTTCGGGTATGTTGTAACACCCTGATGAAGGGTGTTACAATATACCCGAAAGCTCCGATTTTAACATTTTCTTGTGGAGTAAGTCCTCTTTGTATTTAATCTTCATCTGGGATCTCTACGTGCTTTGGGCCCTTCCAGTCTGACCAGAGACTCCTCTGACCTTCCAAGAAGCCTCTATTGTGTGCCAAGGGGCCCATTCGGGCTGTTCAGAGGTCCTTCCGACCTGGCCAGGGACTGAACTGGCTGCTTTGTCACCCTGCCGACATGCTCAGGGGCCCTCCGACCTGCCCAGGGGCCCCTCCAGTCTGGCTAGGAACTCATCCGGCATGTTCAAGGGCCCTTCCGACTGGCCCAGGGACCGTTTCGGTCTAGCCAGGGACCCCTCTGACTTGCCCAGGAGCCCCTCCGATCTGCCCAGCGACTCTTCTGGTCGGACTGCGCTGGCTGCTTTGTCGCCCTGCCGATATGCTCAAGGGGCCCTCCGACCTGCCCTTGGGCCCCTCCGTGCTGGCTGGAGGTCAATTCGGCATGTTCAGAGGCCCTTCTTACCGATTCAGGGGCCCTTCTTACCCACCCAGGGGCCCTTTCGGTCTGGTGAAGGGCCCCTTCGATCTGAACAGGGGCACTTCGAACTTTCCAGGGGCCCTCTGGTCTGTCCAGGGACCCTCCAGCCTTCTCTGCCCTGGGGTCACTCCGTGATGACTAGGGGCCCATTCGGCATGTGCAGGGGCCATCCTGACTCACCTAGGAGGCCCTTTCAGTCTGGTCAGGGGCCCTTATGACCTGGAACGGGACTGTGCTGGCTGCTTTGTCACCCTGCCGACATGCTCAGGGGTCTCTCGACCTGCCCAGGGGGCCCTCTGTGCTGGCTAGGGACCCATTCGACGTGTTCAGGGGGCCCTCTGACCCGCTGATGGGCCCTTTAGGTCTGGCCAGGGGCCCCTCTGACATGCATAGGGCTATTTTGAACGTCTAAGGGGCACTCTGGTCTTTCAGAGAGGGTCCTGGTGGCCCTAAAGGGTCTCTGAAGTGCTCTAACCTCTCTAAAGACCAAGCTTCGCGTGGTAAAGAGCTCATGATACCGCTTCGCTTACTTCGCGCGGTCTCGTCGGCCCTTTTCGACGCGCCGAAAAGGGCCTTCCACCGCCGAAAAGGGGCCTCCTGGACTCCATGGGGAGGGGGGGCGGCCGCCCCCGCCGCCCCTTGGCTACGTGCCTGCGTCGTATTCAGAGGATACTCAATCACTGTGCCAGCATCGTATTTTGCACTAGTAAGTCGGAGCACGTCTCACCACTTCTGAAAATGTTGGAATGGCCCAGTGTAGACGGCTTTATTAGTGAACGGAACAGTGCCTTCATACATCGATTATTGAACCACCCATTTGCACTCCGTCGTCTGCGAGATTGCATTGTCCATCGCAGCGAAGTGTACAGCCGAGACACCCGTGTGTCCTCTGCCGGCCTCCTGCAGCTGCCGCGCGTACACACAGAGCTCGCGAAACGCTTTTATAGTTTCCGCGCCATGGCTATGTGGAACAAAGCTCATGGCCAAGTAAAGGACACTGAGCGCGGCCAGCTTCGGGAGGAAGGTTCGAACACGGCGAAGAAAAGGAAGGCCAGATACAAATAGGTCCTTATATTGACGCATGGTTGTTTGTTGTTGTAACAGCCGGGATTGGGATTAGCCCTAGTTGGGATGGGATTAGCCCTAGCTCTGCGTGCCCTGTATTAGTTAGTTAGCTGTAAGACGGTTTTCTTATTTCGTTTTAGCCGCTGTCTGTGCCTTCCGCATTGCGCCATATCGTTTCGTTGGCGCCACAATGTCGGGCTCCCGCAGCCCAGGCTATCCATCACACGCACGGCATGTGACACGTGTATATGTTGGGTATTTTCTTAACGACGACCGAGCAGCTCTGCCTCGAGTCGAGCTGTCAGAGACTAGTGAGAGACTTGGAGCAAAAACCATAAAACTGTCAGTGATAGGGCGTATTGGGGAGCAGAGATATCCCACGCATCTAGTTGGCCTCGCTCGCTGTCACTGACCTCGCTCGCTGTCGGCTTCAGAAGGGCGGTGCCCAGCCACTGTTGCTAAGGACGACTAGTTGGAACCGGCTAGCGCCGGTATCTAATGACGTCAGAAGCGACCTTTGGCCTGAGTATAAAACGGCTCTCTGGCCGGCAGTGAGGGAGGTAAGCCAGTTCGAAGCTGGACCGAGTCGCGCTAACATCTCGTCTCTCTGTTGCCTCCGCCACTTGGACACTCTACTTTTGGCGATACAGTAACCATTGTTTACGTGGCACTCTGCCTGTGACCTGACTCTCTGTTGGCTAAGTGAACCGGAGTTGGCCTCTGTGTGTCTACTCTGCGTGTCTACTGCTTCAAATATCACCTCTGCCGTCTACCTCTGATCTTTGCTGAAGCTGGTGGGGTGCAGCCATTGCATCCACCAACAGCCACTGACGAGAGGGGGCCGTTACATTGGTGCCGTGACCCGGATATCCGGTAACATCTAGACGCTCTGCCAACGCGTCTTCATGTTCGGACCCAGCCAGGAGAGTCAGACGCAGCCAGACCAGCTTCTAGTGACCATCCAGATACCCATCGCACCCGCCGAGAGGACGGAAGAGGACGCAGCTCATCCGAATCTGAGCCAGTACCACGCCGCTCACCACGTCAACCCGAACGGTCAGTGCGAGTGCTGGAACGCCGTCATCCCCGCCATCAGTCTTCTAGAAACTACGTCATCAGCTTTCTTCCGGACCTGCCCATACCACAAGGCCTATTTTTCCAGAAGATCTAACTTGACGGAACAGCACAACTGCGTCTGTCACTTTCAGCCTGACGCTCATCGCTGCACCGACTGCGGCTACTGCCATACCTGCGGGTGTGACCTGATCACCACTTCAACTGCGCAGTTCCACCGCTGCACCTGCACCTACTGCTTGGGACGCTGCTGCGGACTCAGTGTCCTGGCAAACCGCCAGTCTGAATCAACGTTAAAAAAACACCAGTACCTGCGCGCCAGACAAGCAGAGAACCGCTGTGCCGTGGGAACATCGCCTAACCAGGTTGGTAAACCCCCGCGGTTTACACAAGAGGACTGGTGCAACGTCCACCAGCTAGAGGATCAGTGCACACTACTCCGTGTAGCTGGCCGCCTCACCACCAACCTCGACAAGGGCGCAGCTCCATCAAACAGACGCTGGCCGAGCCCAACGGTTACCTGTGCGACGGTACAACCTCGACGCGGTGTCAGTGGAATTGGTTTTACCTATACGCAGCGGTACAACGAGTACTACCACACACCCAGCCCGATCAAGCCCGCAGCTGCCAAGCCCGCAGCTGCCAACGAGACACCGCTACTAACTGCACGGAGCCCCGCTGACAAGGCGCGTGCAGAGGAGCACGCAGCGCTGTGCGGCTGCGAGTCACCCGCCGGTTTCGCTAGTTCAGCTCTCGTGCCAAACGAGCCAGACTGGACGCCCACGCCTCTGGAAGGGACCAGCAGCACCGACGCAGCCCAAGCCCTGACCAGCCCCTCGACAACAGCCCAGGACCCCAGCGCCGACGACTGGTGAAAAGGACACTGCAGCAGCTACCTTGGGCCCGACCGACGACAGGTAAGTGCCTCACGCCAGTTCTCCCAGAAATTGCTGAAATACCTAACGATAACGTACAATCAAATATAGTCATGGGAAACGCTCAAGCCTTGGCGCAGCATATGACGCATTGTGTCAAAAGTCTCGGCAATAAGTTAGTTTTATCACAAACATTAACGCACAATAAAAAGACTACTTTCGACGGATCAAATGCTGATGCTTTTTCCAAATGGATGCGGGACATGGACGATGTGTACAGAGCTGTTGACAAAGACGAACAGGAAACCCTGTGGGCCGCCTCCCAACTTCTGAAAGGGACAGCTGCTGACTTTTTCAGAGAGAAAGAGCCCATCTTGCAGACATTGCACCAGTTCAAAGCCATGATGGAGGACCGCTATTCCCATTTAAACCCGGCAGCTCGCTCCAAACAAAAACTTAGACATGCTATCCAGAACACCAACGAAACTGTAGCAGACTTTGCTGAAAGAATTCGCCTTCTTGGAAACCAGGTTTACGCTGACAGACTGACGGAAAAAGAGGTGCTAGAGACCATCACTAATGCCTTCATAAATGGACTGAGAGACAGACGCCTCCAAGGTAGCATCGCCCGAAAAATGCCGACGACCTTGACTGACGCATACAAAATTGCCATGAACGAACAACGCATCAGCGAACACGTCTCAATGTTTACCGACAACTCATCCGCCCCTGAACCCATGGACTGCAACGCTATTACGCAAATGACTGATACCATGCAGCAGAAACTGGACTCTGTGACCGACAAACTTGCTGACATTTGCCAGGTACTTGCCACCCAGCAGCAGACGCCTCAACAGTCGTTCCAAGTCCAACCACAGGTGAACCAGCAGTACCAGCAACAACAGCGCCGTTTTCCTCCACAGCAATACCAGCAGCCACTGCCCCGTTTTCCCCAACGGCAGTACCAGCAGAACCGATTCAACCAACGTCCCCCTCAGCATCAGCCCGTACAAACCAGGCCACCGCACGGTACTAAATGGAGTACTTCACAGGAGTACCGCTGGACGATGGTCAATCGCCCGATATGTCATTTCTGTGGCATCCCGGGCCATATTCAATGGGCCTGCCGTAAGCGAGCTACAGCAGTTCAGGGTCAGCCTCAGCACATGCAGTAGGAAAACTAGAGGAGCCTCACCCGGGAGAGGATAAAACGCAGACCGCGTATATCCTACAGGTAAGTGAAAACTGCCCATACATTGACATACACATCGGCACACATCAATTCAGAACACTTCTCGACACAGGCGCGCAACTTTCCTTAGTTAGCGAAGAATTTGTGAAATTATGTGACCCTCAGCTGGTCAAACCCACTCAAAACTTGTCAAAAATTACTTTACGCTCCGCTACCGGTCATACACTTGAAGTGTCTGACACAGTTCAAATTCGCATTACTCTTGGAAAAGTTAGAATGTATCATGATTTTGTAGTGGTGAAAGACTTCAAACATGATATGATCCTCGGAATCGATTTCTTGAAAGCTCGCAAAGCCATACTTGATTTTGAAAGTCAGACTCTCATTATCGGAAGCTCAGTGTACCCATTGAAAGAAAAACAAGGCGTCCAGACAAATAAAGAAATAAATCTTGTGAGACTAGCGGAGGACGTAGACGTCTTCCCACGTTCAGACGTACAAGTCAAATGCTTCATTTCCAAAAAGAAGCAAGCTGGTGAAAATTTTGTAGTCTCACAACTGCCTTCCTCACCGTGTTTTGAGGACGAGCCAGGCATTTTGATGCCCAATGCTCTGGTCAAGCTATCCAAAAACAAACATATTCCTTGGGCTATTGTCAATGATACTGGCCGTTTCGTTCATTTCAAAAAAGGTCAAGTATTAGGAACAGCCACAAAGTACCGAGATGAAGAGCAGAGCTCAAACATCTCACCTGTAACTGCCGAAGAAAACAACCAAGGAGAACCAAGTCCATCAGACATCCTTTCAACGTTCAACTTGGCTCATATTCCCATTGAACGGCGTGAAGTACTGGTCAAACTTTTGAAACCAAACCTAGACATTTTTGTGCAAAATGACGATGAATTGACTTCTACGAATATCACTGAGATGAGAATTAACACGCAAAATCATCCCCCGTCTTATCAACCCCATAGACGACCCCCTTTAGCTTACCGACCCATTCTAGACGATTAAGTTCGAGAAATGCTAAATGCTAACGTAATTCGACGAAGCATTTCACCATGGATGTCTCCGGTACTTTTAGTTCCAAAGAAAGATGGATCCATGAGATTTTGTGTAGATTTTAAAGTCAATGCCATTACAGTACGTCCTGCAGCCAGTATACCGTCAGCAGAAGACATCTTTTACGCGTTAGGAAAATCAAAGTTTCGAACTAGTTTGGATATGAAGCAAGGTTTTTGGCAAATTCCAATCAAAGAAGAAGACAAAGAGAAGACTGCTTTTGGCACAGATGCAGGTGTATTCGAGTTCAACAAGATGCCATTTGGAATGGCCGGATCTCCGGCCGTTTTCCAAAATTGCATGAATGCAGTTTTGGGTGATATTCGCCATTTTGCACTTGCCTTTGTAGACGACATTATAGTGTTCAGTGAAACGTTTGAAGACCATATCAGGCACCTCGGAGAAGTGTTTGATAGACTGCGCAAAGCCAATCTCAAACTCAAAATTTCGAAATGTGATTTCATCAACAAAGAGCTTAATTACCTCGGCCACATTATCTCAGACAGAGGAATCTCGGTCGATTCCGAAAAAGTCTCAGTAATGAAAAATCTCCAGCCACCAGAAAATATTCGCGAAGTCCGCAGTTTCTTGGGTATGACTTCATACTACAGGAAATATGTTCCGAATTTCAGCAAAATCGCAAAGCCACTCACAGCCCTCACCCGCAAAAACGCTAGATTTAGATGGTCAGATGAAGCGCAGAGCGCATTCGAGTTCCTCAAGAATTCCCTACTTCAAGCACCCATTTTGGCCTTTCCAGACATTTCGAAACCATTCAAGTTATATACCGATGCTTCACAGTATGCAATGGGTGCTGTCTTGATGCAGGAACATGATGGTCACAATCGTGTTATTCAGTATGTGTCTCACCAGTTTTCAGAACAAAAACAGAAATGGCCTACTATCGAACGCGAGGCGTTCGCTATTGTTTACAGTTTAGAAAAACTTAGACCCATCTTGGTTGGCACAGATATTACTGTTTATACGGATCACAAGCCCTTGAAACATCTATTTACCAGTGAAATGAAAAATCCTCGTGTCCAACGATGGGCCATTATTCTTGGTGAATATGCATGCAAAATTGAGTACATTTCAGGTCCCAAAAATGTAGCTGCTGACATGCTTTCCCGTTTGCACAACACGACCCTCGCTGGAAATCTGAATGACAATGAACATTTAGACTGGCAAGGAGAAACGGCAGACATAAACATGACTTCAGATGTTCATGTTGTTGACAACGCTGTCAAAATGCCGATTGAGTCAGATGAATCAGAACAGAAAACACTAGACTATCGCAATTTTGATCAAAACGTACTATGACAAGCTCAGCTTGCAGATGATGAACTGAAAACTATTATTTCGGAACTACAGGCTCAAGACCCAAATCCTCAGTTGTTGTCAAAATACTGTTTCGAAGATGATCTTTTGTATCATGTTGAAAAAGGTACAAAAACCAGACCACAAACTCGCATGCAACTCGTTATCCCGCCAAGCTATCGGAAAATCGTTCTTGAAGAAGCGCATGATGGTTACTTAGGAGGTCATTTAGGCATAGAGAAAACAACTGACAAAATCTTGAAATCATACTATTGGCCTAATCTTCTAAAAGACACAATACAGTACGTTCAGTCCTGTGAAACGTGTCAGCGAAAAAAATTGAGCAAAGAGAGACGTCCTATGCAGGACATGCCGATGCCTACCGCACCCATGGAAATAGTAGGCATTGACACATGTGGCCCATTTCCAGTCACAGATGAAGGAAACAAATATGTCTGCACTATAGTTGATCATTTTAGCGGATGGTCCGAGGCATACGCTATCCCAGATAAATCTGCCAACACCATGGCACAGCTTCTCTTGAGTGAATTCATCCCTCGCCATGGATGTCCCCGGCTCATTATTAGCGACCAGGGAACAGAATATTGCAATGCACTATTAGATCTGGTGAACAAAGAGTTAGGAATTTCAAGGATTCGGACATCAAGCTATCATCCTCAATAAAACGGTAAAACAGAACGCTTTCACCGTTGCATGAACGAGATGATACAAAAACAAATCAGTGAAGATCAGACCAAGTGGGATCAGATCTTACAACCATGTTTAGGCGCTTATCGCATGAGTAAGAATGAGTCAACAAAATACTCTCCCTACTTTGTTATGTATGGACGCGACCCCGTGCTACCTGTAGACACGCTACTTCAGCCCCGTCTTCGCTACTCTGGGGAAGATTACGTGCCTGTCATGTTTGAACACCTGCACAACGCATACACTCATGTCGCAAACAACATACAACAGACCAGGGACCACAACAAATCACTCATTCAGAAATCAGCGACTACGTCCAATTTCAAGCCTGGTGACTTGATTTTCTATTTCGACCCTTCAGTACAACCAGGTAACTCTACTAAACTTACACTTTTTTGGAAAAACTACTTCCGTATTGTATCTAAATTGGGAGAAGAAAATTACTGCATCAAAAACATGCGAACAGGGAAAACAAAAATAGTGCACTCAGAAAATCTTCGCCATCGGGATTCGAACGACGCGAGGGACAGGACGTACGATTCGGTTCGTAACCCTGTACAGGTAAGTATCAGGCCAGAAGATCGGCCCATCCGTCAACAGCCGCTGCGTCCACACGACTGCCCTTCAGTGACCAGGTTTGGTATACCACTGGAGGTCAGTCGCAGCCAGCTCAGACGATGCAGCCAACGGACGACTACCTACTGCCGTCATCTAATCCTGGAGTTCAGCAGATGAGAGGAGCTGCTGTAGGAGAAGAAGTGGAAACAGAAGCAGAAAGAATGCAAAAAGCAGCAGAACATATAAGTCCGCTACAGCCTTCACCAGCAACCGCCAGCCCCGCAGTCTTCTCGCCACATTCACCGGAAGGTGGCGAGCACGGCCAGCTGACACCGCTGTCACAGAGGAGCACAGCACCAACGTCGGTGCAACAGAGGAGATACTTCCTCAGGTCGCAAGGTCCCCTGCCTGACCCTGCTGACACTAACGCTCCTCTCGAAGGTTATAGGTACGCAAACGCCAGGCAAAGGTACGTACCAAAAAGGCAAAATGACTCATCTGATGAGCGGACTAACGACAATGACAAGAGACCAAGGATCCAGTATGACTCAGACTGCTTGTCTAACGGGACAGCAGCCCCAAATGTCGCTCTTATCCAGCAAACATTTGGAAATGCAGCATTGGCTAACTTTGACGATCTGCTCGACTGGTACCCAAAAGTCTGTGCGTTATTGATTTGTGTGAAGCTTCTGTTTCCAGACATTGACTAATGCGCATTTCTGTCATTACAGGCGATGACCATGCGGCTCCCGACGATCGCACTCTTTGGCTGGCTCGCCCTGATGCTCCATGCATCATCGGAACCTACCCCAACTGACCCCGGGCATCTCTTCATCCCCGTCGGTAGAATATACCCAAGCTATAGCTCATGGGCAGTTACCGTCACCACTAACATGATCCCATATCGCGCGCAAATTACCCTGTTGGCTCAATCAACCAAGCAACTGAATAATATATCCCAATTGATCAAGTCCCAACTAGCAGCTAACAGAACAAACGGTTCTAATGACAAGCGTCGGACAATGCTGAAAGTTTCGCTGCAGCAATTAGACTCGGCCGTCAGCCAACTGCGACGCGAGGGCTCCGATGTCTCCCATACCTTCAGCGACATCCTGTACCCCCCATCATACCAAGGCCCCTCGCAATCTGGACCCGAGACCCTGCCCCTCAGGCGGAAGCGAGGTTTAATTAATGGCATTGGAAACGTCATGTTATCCCCGTTTGGCACAGCAACTGAAAGCGAGATTAAGCATCTCACGAATAACTTAAAACTTGTCGACGAAAAGGACATTGCTATCGCTCATAAATTCAATGGTACCCTTCAGGTTCTGAACGCTACGCGTGTCTCTACCAACAAAAATCGTCCTGCCCTCCGCTCTCTTACAAAAGCTGTAAACTCTATGACTAAGGCATTCCATGATTTAACTGAGACAGTCCGTGAGAACAACGCGGATATTGATACATCACTATATGTCTCTGAGGTAACCGCCAATGTTCTCAGGGTAACACAGAGCATTCAACGCCTCTATTCAGAACTTAACATGTTGTCGCACAAACTTGCCCTAGCCCAAGCCGGCATACTTCACAAAGGACTCATCCCTCGAGTGGAGTTTGTACGCATCCTCCGCAGAATCAACAAAAACTTGCCGACTAACTTCGCTTTGCCATTTGATACCCAGCAAACTGCCGAATACGTCAGATTGGTCAAAACCAAACTGATTGAAGGTAAAGATGCATATCACGTTTTGTTCTACGTGCCCCTACTTCATACGCTTCATGCCTTTGATATGTATCGCTTCTTCCCTTACCAAGTACCTATGCATCATCATAATGTCTCTTTAAGTTACTATCCCAACGAGCCCCGATATCTCTTGATGTCAGAAAATCGGCAACACTATATCCAGCCCGAACAGTCTGAGATTGAGACCTGCATCCTTGCCCGTCAACCCTTCTGCCCACTACATGAACCTGCCTACTCCACAGCTGGGTCAACGTCCTGTGTCACCGCCCTCTTTCGACGTGACTCCGCCGCTATTCAGTCCCTCTGTTCTCCGCAAATACAGCCTTCAAACGACGCGCCTAAAGCCTACTATCTGACCAAAGGTCAGTGGTTAGTTGTCTCCAGACCTCCATTTCAAATTACTGTCTTTTGTGCCTCTCCACAGAACAGTCAAACGCTATACATCACCAAAGCCGTCGACATTGTGTCCCTCAAAATTGAATGCTCCGCTTCCGGTGATTCCTTCTACCTGCCTCCCTACTACGCCAGTGAGACGCATCTAGAACTCCCTGCTTTCCGGCCTGATGCACTGTATCACAATAACTCCTTGCCAATCTGGCGACCGGTGTGGTCTGATACCTTGCGTAACATCACCACCCGTAATGTCTCCCTCCTTCCCCCGTTGCACCTGACTGGCATGAACGCTGACGCTTATTTTAATCGCCTGGAAGCCCTCCCACTTGAGCAGGTTCAGATTGATAGCCCCTCGGTGTTTTCCAAAACAATGCTGCTTCTCATTGTAATTGGCATCATGACCATTTGCTGTCTTTGCTTTATGATTAAGCATTGCTGCCCGAGCCGAGGTCACTATGCTTTTCCCCGTTTCCCTGTGATTCGCCCCGCCCCCACGTCTGTGCCCCCTGAGCCAGCCATTGAACTGCAGGAGTCGATACCGATGGTCTCGCCTCCGCCAACGCCGCCGGTTGACCATGAGTACGGCATGCCACCGTACGCTCTGCACAGCCTACATCCATTCGCTGGGCAGGACGCAGCACCGACACGTGGTGCTGTTCCATCTGCCGCCTCAGCCCAGACCATGACCACACTACCTGATGTGCGTCCGGTCGCCCGATTATCTCCCCTGGTGTGAGGCACCTACTCTTCCGACGACTGGCCCGTCGTCGCTGCTGCGCGTGCTCCACCCCGTGCCGCGTAGCACTCGCCGCTCCGGTGGCTCCCATGGCCACGCTTCCACGCGTGCGCCCAGTGTTATTGTGGGTTTTGTAACCCTTATGAGTGTTGTTTCACCGCCCTTGCGTCGTGAGTGTTGGTATTGTGTCTCCCTTTGCCCTTCAGGCATCGGGAGCGAGCATTTGTTTTCCTCTCTCGTTTCGTATGCCAAAAATGCTTGTTTTCATTAAGGGGGAGGTGTTGTAACAGCCGGGATTGGGATTAGCCCTAGTTGGGATGGGATTAGCCCTAGCTCTGCGTGCTCTGTATTAGTTAGTTAGCTGTAAGACGGTTTTCTTATTTCGTTTTAGCCGCTGTCTGTGCCTTCCGCATTGCGCCATATCGTTTCGTTGGCGCCACAATGTCGGGCTCCTGCAGCCCAGGCTATCCATCACACGCACGGCATGTGACACGTGTATATGTTGGGTATTTTCTTAACGACGTCCTAGCAGCTCTGCCTCGAGTCGAGCTGTCAGAGACTAGTGAGAGACTTGGAGCAAAAACCATAGAACTGTCAGTGGTAGGGCGTATTGGGGAGCAGAGATATCCCACGCATCTAGTTGGCCTCGCTCGCTGTCACTGACCTCGCTCGCTGTCGGCGTCAGAAGGGCGGTGCCCAGCCACTGTTGCTAAGGACGACGACTAGTTGGAACCGGCTAGCGCCGGTATCTAATGACGTCAGAAGCGACCTTTGGCCTGAGTATAAAACGGCTCTCTGGCCGGCAGTGAGGGAGGTAAGCCAGTTCGAAGCTGGACCGAGTCGCGCTAACATCTCGTCTCTCTGTTGCCTCCGCCACTTGGACACTCTACTTTTGGCGATACAGTAACCATTGTTTACGTGGCACTCTGCCTGTGACCTGACTCTCTGTTGGCTAAGTGAACCGGAGTTGGCCTCTGTGTGTCTACTCTGCGTGTCTACTGCTTCAAATATCACCTCTGCCGTCTACCTCTGATCTTTGCCGAAGCTGGTGGGGTGCAGCCATTGCATCCACCAACAGCCACTGACGAGAGGGGGCCGTTACATTGTTGTATAAGCGGGGGCATATGTTCATGTTCATTGAAATTGTATATCCCGCGCCGTGCCGGTGCTCGGCGCCACCTTCACCGTACGGGGGGGGGGGGGGGACGTTTCGACGCCCCGCTCCAACTAGGCTCCTATAAGACGTAGACAAAAACAAAAACACCGTTCGAATGCTCGTCAAAATGCATTTTTAAACTATTTCAGCCATTTTTTAAGGTCAATATTGAGGTCACCAGAGGTCATCAAGGGTCAGATTTTCAAGTTTTAGGACTTCGCTACAGACATTCCCAAATAGCACAGGAACTATGATAGCTAGGAACAAACGGAAAACAACAACAACCCTTGACAAACAAAATAAACTAGGGGTCCTTAAATTTGAGCTCAGGTGAATAGTTTAGGCACCAGAGGTCATCAAATGTCAAAAAGGCTATTTTTTAGCAACACAGTTTTCACAAATATATTTTTACCTAACAAAGATAGGGCAATAATTTTGACGCCATCGTGTTTTCTCGTC
>JAXIVJ010008669.1:0-7500 GCA_036785665.1 Chirona hameri
AGTTGTGTGCCGCCGTATGGAGTTGTGTGCACCGTGTGGAGTTGTGTACCGCCGTGTGAGTGTGTACCGCCGTGTGGAGTGTGTGCTACCGTGTGGAGTTGGTGCCGTTGTGTGCCGCGTGTGGAGTGCGTGCCGCCGTGTGGAGTTGTGTGCCACGTGTGAGTTGTGTACCGCCGTGTGTAGTTGGTGTCCGCTGTGTGGGAGTTGTGAGCCGCCGTGTGGAGTGTGTGGAGTTGTGTGCCGCCGTGTGAAGTTGTGTGCGCCGTGTAGAGTTGTGTGCCGGTTGTGTGGGAGTTGTGTACCGCCGTGTGGAGTTGTGTACCGCGTGTGGATGTTGTTGTGTGGAGTTGTGTGGAGTTGTGTGCCGCCGTGTGGATTGTGTGCCACCGTGTGGAGTTGTGTATCCGCCGTGTGGAGTGGTGAGCCGCACGTGTGGAGGTTGTGTGCCGCCGTGTGGAGTTGTGTTGCCGCTGTGTGCCGCCGTGTGGAGTTGTGTGTCGCCGTCTGCCGCCGTGTGGAGTTGTGTGGAGTTTGTGTGCCACCTGTGAGTTGTGTGTCGCCGTGTGCCGCCGTGTGAGTTGTGTGGAGTTGTGTGAGAGTGTGTGCCGCTGTGTGGTGTGGTGTGGAGTGTGTGCCTCGCTATGGAGTTTTGGTGTTCCGCCGTGTGGAGTTGTGTGCCGCCGTGTGGAGTGTGTGCCGCTGGTGTGCCGCCGTGTGGAGTTGTGAGCCGGCCGTGTGGAGTTGTGTGCCGCGTATGGAGTTGTGTGTCGTCCGTGTGGAATGTGTGCCGCCGTATGGAGTTGTGTGTGCCGCCGTGTTGAGTTGTGTGTCGCCGTGTGGAGTTGTGATCGCGTGTGGAGTTGTGTGCCGCTGTGTGCGCCGTGTGGAGTTGTTTGCTGTCGTGTGCCGTCGTGTGGAGTTGTGTGGAGTTGTGTGCCGCCATGTGGAGTTGTGTGATTTGTGTGCTCGGCAGTGGTGTGTGGTGTGGAGTTGTGTGCCGCCGTGTGCCGTGTGTGCCGCTGTGTGGAGTTTGTGTGCCGCGTGTGGGTCGTGTGTGCGTCTGTGTGGAGTTGTGTGCCGGCGTGTGGAGTATTTCGGTGGGAGTTGTGTGCGACGTGTGGAGATGTGTGCCGCTTGTGCGTCGTGTGGAGTTGTGTGTCCGCCGTGTGGAGTTGTGTGTCGCCGTGTGGAGTTGTGTGGGAATGTTTGTGTGCGACTTGTGGAGTTGTGGTGCGCTTTGTGCCGTCGTGTGGAGTTGTGTGTCGCCGTGTGGAGTTGTGTGCCGCTGTATCGGAGTTGTGTGTCGCCGTGTGGAGTTGTGTGCCGCCGTATGGAGTTGTGTGTCGCGTGTGGAGGTTGGTGTGCCGCAGTGTGGAGTTGTGTGCCGCACGTGTGTGGAGTTGTGTTGCCGTTTGTGTGCCGCGTGTGAGGAGTTGTGTGCCCGGCCGTATGAGTTGTGTTGTCGCGTGTGGAGTTGTGTGCCGCGTGTGAGTTGTGTGCCGCCGTGTGAGTTGTTGGCCGCTGTGTGCCGCCGTGTGGAGTTGTGTGCGCCGTATGGAGTGTGTGTCGCCGTGTGGAGGTTTGTGTGCCGCCGTGTGCCGTTGTGTGTACGCCGTGTGGAGTTGTGTGGCCGCCGTAAGGAGTTGTGTGTCGCGGTGTGGAGTTGTGTGTCGCGTTGGAGTTGTGTGCCGCCGTGTGGAGTTGTGTGCGTTGTGGTGCGCCGTGGGAGTTGTGTGCCGCCGTATGGAGTTGTGTGTCCGCCGTGTGGAGTTGGTGTGCAGCGACCGTGTGGAGTTTGTGTGCCTCTCGTGTGGAGTGTGTGCCGCTGTATGGAGTTGTGTGTCGCCGTGTGGAGTTGTGTGCCGTGTGTGCCGCCGTGCGGGAGTTGTGTGCTGCTGTGTGCCGCCGTGTGGTTGGTGCGGGACTGCGGGACCCCACCTCATCCCGCCGGGTGCGCGACAGACCCATTGTGCGGCGCGGCCGCCCCGCCGGCCCATTATCCCAGTCATTACCCACAAGACTGTACAAACTCTGACACACCGGCGGCGGCGGCGGGCCGACACGGATGGATATCATCGGGGCTTCGCAGCCGTGGATAGCGTGTTGCTCCAGGCGGGAGCACTGCTGCCACAGCCAGACAAACAGCGCAGACGCTGGGACGTCCCGCCGAGAGTCGTGTCGGCCGGCTGGACGGGGCTGACGGCGCCGATGGCAGATATACGCAGTGGCGCCAGGCCGGGTTCGACTAGAGGATGGTAGGCCAGGCCAGCTCAACTAGAGGGTGGTAGGCCAGGCCGGGCTCGGTCGCAGGGTGGTAGGCCAGGCCGGCTCAACTAGAGGGTGGTAGCAGGCGAGACTCGGCAGAGGGTGGTGGTGGGGGCGGAGAGGGCACCTAGCGGCCACCAGCCGGACAGAACTGACGCTGTCGAATGGTGCAAATGGGGTAAGTATAAAGTATAGACGTCTGTCACAAATACTTAACGTACTTAACCCTATTTGTAACAGGCTCTGGCTACCCTATTTGTAACAGGGGGGGAGGGCGGATTCCGCCCCCCCCCCCCCGGAGATCTCGAGATCTACCCGTCCGATTTTTCCAAAATGAATCGGTGTTTTGGTTCCCCTCAAACGATCTACTTTATAAATAATAATACAAATATAAATTTGGGATAGGGGGCAACAGGGGGGCAAAACTACAAATTTTAGGGTGGTATGTTAGATCCAACATAGCTTTCATGTTTATATACCGATTTTTGAACACAACTAATTGGAATCTGGATAGAGACTGAATTGGAAATTGATATATGACGGTGACGTTGAAAAATTCAAAAATCATAGCGTGTGCAGTTCACTCAATATGGGGTGTAGTAAATGCGTAATAAACCATTTTGATTGATGTTTTAAAAAAAATGAAGTGGTATGTGATTGAGACATTAGAAACACAGTTAAAAATCCAATTTTTTGCCATAGGCGGTACCAGGTTAGTGAAAAAGGGGGTAAAATTGGAAAAAAATATTAACCGCAGACTAGGTTGCTACCCAGCACTATAATTATGGTTACTGATCGTAGATAGTCCTTTTGCATGTTGTACTTCATCATAGGCGTATCCAGGGTCCAAAATGGGGCGGGCTCAATACCTTTTGATAAGTATATTATCCGCTATATGATACTAACTAGTCAACAGTGACTATTTCACTACAACTTCAATTAACCATGCTACCCCCCTTCACCCTACCTGGACTCGCCTATTATCTTATAATCGTTCGTAGAGTACCCTGTGGTGCTTGTTTCATCCGAAAACTGCAGTATGTTATGTCATGTACGCCCATGCCTCTTAGTTTCCTTGCAATAATATTACCTCCTTTCTTCCATTCCTGAGCGCGCCTCTGCAAAAAAAAGACTTTATTCCTCCCTCTCTTTCTGGTCTATTATATGTGCATATATTATATAGCTAAACGTATATTGCGCCGTAATCGCTGGCATATCGTCATCACCATGCAGTCACCCCCCCCCCCCTTTTCATGTCCTGACACGGCCCCTGAAACTCTATATGTAATTAAATTATGCAAATAATTGAAGCAGAAGCTATCTTTTACATCTGATAGCTATAAATGCCCATTACATTGCTCTATTGGCTTCTCGCCAAGCATTGAATACTTCTGGAACCCCCCCCCCCCCCCTTTCAAGCCCCTGAAACCGCCTCTGCCATGCAATTTTTTATGATATTTCATTAACATCAACTCATTTGCACTGTTGCAATCACCGTAAGCCGATGAACTCTTCATATCTGATGTAGTTAGGAAGAAACCGTGAAGATCGTTTTTCCGTATTATCGCAAATGTCGCCTTCGAACCCCCCCAAAACTGTGCCCTGGAACCGCCTCTTGTCAGGTTAGAACTCAAAATTTTGACTCCAAATGCGTGAGTTGAATTCTATGAAAAGTCCCCAAAATTTCATGGCTGCTCCCAGCCGTTCTGGAGATTCGGCGAAAAACGATGAGGGGGGGGGGGGCGGAATCCGCCCCCCCCCCTGTACAAATAGGTTACTGCGTAGTTTGTCTTCGTGCGACAGGTGATTAGTTGTTACGTCCAGTGTGGAACATAAACGATACTTCGTCGCTATTTGCATTCAGACCAGTTTCACCATGATAACACGTGCCTTATCATAGTGGACCCATTCAAAAACGTATTCGTACGGTGACGTGATTCTATACAATTCCTGTCTAAGCTGCTTGTAGTCTGCGGAGCGAACACAGTAGGTTATTGTACTGTGCGAGTATGAGCGATGTATGAGCGAGGCCGTAGTGCGAGTGGCGCGAGATGTGACACACAGCTTTGAGGACAGTAGCGGCGGAGTATTTTCGGATAAGGGGGTGGGGGGGTAATGAACCCAGAGGGTCTCTCGGTCCAAAGGGTCACTCCACAGCCAAGGCCCACACCCTTAAAGAAATGTCCGAAATGTATCTGCTCGATTTAGGCCACTACATTTTGCAGGGCCTCGAAATGGTCGCAAAAAACGTCGGACATGCCCATAGTTGAAGTCTCTACTCTCAGGCTTCCGACGTCCTCCTCAGCCTACGAGGGCCCCCCTCAGTCCGACTGATGGCCTTCTGTCGGCCTTAGAGGGCCATCAGGCTGGGCTGGGGGCACCTCGGGCCCTCGGTCATGTTTTCGGTAAAATAAAATCGAACTTTCTTCTGAGAGAGGCCCTCTTACAAATTTTTGCAGGGGGAAAACTATGTGTGCTCCCCCCCCCCCCCAACTTCCTTGAGTGTGTGCGTGTGTGTGTGTGTGGGGGGGATAACTGCCCCCCCCCCACCCTTCCCCCTCTCTCCGCCGTCCCGCTTTGAGAGGCGTCTGTGATACCTGAGAGGTTGTCCAGTGTCACTGAGAGGTGTGAAGTATCCTGTGAGGTGTGAGGTATCACTGAGAGGTGTGAAGTATCCACCTGAGAGGTGTGAAGTATCACTGAGAGGTGTGATGTATCACTGCGAGGTGTCAGTGTCACTGAGAGGTGTGAAGAACACTGATAGGTGTGATGTATCACTGAGAGGTGTGAAGTACCACTGAAAGGTTGTGAAGTGATCACTGAGAGGTGTGAAGTATCACTGAGAGGTGTGAAGTATCACTGAGAGGCGTGAGGTATCACTGATAGGTGTGAGGTATCACTGAGAGGTGTGAGGTATCACTGAGAGGTGTGAGGTATCACTGAGAGGTGTTGAAGTATCACTGAGAGGTGTCAGGTATCACTGAGAGGTAGTGAGGTATCACTGAGAGGTGTGAGGTATCACTGAGAGGTGTCAGTGTCCACTGAGAGGTGTGAAGTATCACTGATAGGTGTGAGGTATCACTGAGAGGTGTGAGGTATCACTGATAGGTGTGAGTGGTATCACCGGAGGTGTGAAGTTTCACTGCGAGGTGTGAAGTATCACTGAGAGGTGTGAGGTATCACTGAGAGGTGTGAAGTATCACTGAGAGTGTGAGGTATCACTGAGGGGTGTGCGGTTTCACTGAGAGGTGTGAAATATCACTGAGAGGTGTGAAGTATCCACTGAGAGGTGTGCAAGTATCACTGGAGGAGGTGTCAGTGTCATGAGAGGTGTGAAGTATCACTGAGAGGTGTGAGTATCACTGAGAGGTGTCAGTGCCACTGAGAGGTGTGAAGTATCACTGAGAGGTGTGAGGTATCACTGAGATGGTGTCAGTGTCACTGAGAGGTGTGAATATCATGAGAGGTGTGAAGTATCACTGAGAGGTGTGAAGTATCACTGAGGTGTGAGTATCACTGAGAGGTGTGATTATCACAGAGAGTGTGATGTGTTACTGAGAGGTGTGAGGTATCACTGAGAGGTGTGAGTATTACTGAGAGGTGGTGAAGATCACTGAGAGGTGTGAGGTATCACTGAGAGGTGTGAGTATCACTGAGAGGTGTGACGTATCACTGAGAGGTGTGAATGTATCACTGAGAGGTGTGATGTGTTACAGAGAGGTGGTAGGTATCCACTGAGAGGTGTGAAGTATCACTGAGAGGTGTGAAGTATCACTGAGAGGTGTGAAGTATCACTGAGAGGTGTGAAGTATCACTGAGAGGTGTGAAGTATCACTGAGAAGTGTGAGTATCACTGAGAGGTGTCAGTGTCACTGAGAAGGTGTGAAGTATCACTGAGAGGTGTGAGGTATCCTGAGAGGTGTGAAGTATCACTGAGGGCGTGAAGTATCACTGAGAGGTGTAGTGTCACTGAGAGGTGTGATAACACTGAGAGGTGTGAAGGTATCACTGAGAGGTGTTAATATCACTGAAAGGTGTGAAGTATCACTGAGAGGTGTGATGTGTACTGAGAGGTGTGAGGTATCACTGGAGAGGTGTGGAAGTATCACTGGAGAGGTGTGAAGTACTCACGAGAGGTGTGAAGATCACTGAGAGGTGTGGAATATCCACTGGAGAGTGTGAATGATCACTGAGAAGGTGTGAGGTATCACTGAGAGGTGTCAGTGTCACTGAGAGGTGTGAAGTATCACTGAGAGGTGTGATGTATCACTGAGGGGAGGGTGTGAGGTATCACTGATAGGTGTGAAGTATCACTGAGAGGTGTGAAGTATCACTGAGAGGTGTGAATATCACTGAGAGGTGTGAAGTATCACTGAGAGGTGTGAAGTATCACTGAGAGGTGTGCAGTATCACTGAGAGGGTGTGAGGCATCACTGAGAGGTGTCAGTGTCACAGAGAGGTGTGAAGTATCACTGAGATGTGTGAAGTATCACTGAGAGGTGTGAGGTATCACTGAGAGGTGTAAGCCTCACTGAGGAGGTGTGCGGTATCACTGAGGTGTGAGTATCACTGAGAGGTGTCAGTGTCACTGAGAGGTGTGAAGTATCACTGAGAGGTGTGAGGTATCACTGAGAGGTGTCAGTGTCACTGAGTGAGAGTGTGAGTATCACTGATAGGTGTGATGTATCACTGAGAGGTGTGAAGTATCACTGAGGGGGTGTGAAGTATCACTGAGAGGTGTGAAGTATCACTGAGAGTGTGGTGAGGATCACTGAGAGGTGTCAGTGTCCTGAGAGGTGTGAAGTATCACTGATAGGTGTGAGGTATCACTGAGAGTGTGAAGTACCACCTGAAAGGTGTGAAGTATCACTGAGAGGTTGAAGTAACATGAGAGGTGTGAAGTATCCACAGAGATGGGACACCGTCACTGAGAGGTGCCAGTGATCACCTGAGGTGTGAGGTGCCACTGAGAGGTGTCAATGTCACTGAGAGGGTTCTGTGTCACTGAGAGGGGTGAGTACACTGAGAGGTGTGCGGTATTACTGAGAGGTGTCAGTATCACTGAGAAGTGTGAGGTATCACTGAGAGGTGTGAAGTATCACTTAGAGGTGTGAAGTATCACTGCGAAGTGTGAAGTATCACCGAGAGGTGTAGAGTATCACTGAGAGGTGTGAAGTATCACTGAGAGGTTGAGGTATCACTGAGAGGTGTGAAGTATCACTGAGAGGTGTGAGT
>JAXIVJ010008669.1:17500-54446 GCA_036785665.1 Chirona hameri
AGCAGATGCAGACATGCAGACATGCAGGACTCGGCCCCATTCGCTCCCTCCGCCGCCTGCAGCATCTCCTGCAGACATGCAACAGCACATGCAGACCATGCAGACATCTAGCAACATGCAGACATGCAGACATTGACAGCCCATCAGACATGGACATGCACAGACCTCATGCAGACATTCAGACATGCAGACATGCAGACACAGCTGCCTGCGCGCGCAGTCCTTGTTGGCCCACCAATCCGTCCGCATCATGCTGACATTCTGTCCATGCAGACATGGCCCATGCAGGACATGCTGTCACTCCGAGAAGCGCGCCGCAGACATGCAGACAGGCTATGCAGACCTCGCAGAATGCCGTCCACATGCACAATGCAGACATGCCCAGCATGCAGACATGCAGTCATGCAGACATGCAGACCATGCAGACATGCAGACATGCAGACATGCAGACATGCAGACATGCAGGACATGCATGCAGGCCAGGCCGACATGCTGACATGCAGACATGCAGACATGCAGACCAGATGCAGACATGCAGCACATGCAGACATGCAGATGCACATCATGCAGACATGACAGACATGCAGACATGCAGCATGCCAGACATATGCAGACATGCAGACATGCAGACATGCAGACATGCAGACATGCAGAATGCAGACATGCAGACATGCAGACCATGCAGACATGCAGACATGCAGACATGCAGCCATGCGACATGCAGACATGCACTTCACATGCAGACCCATGCAGACATGCCCATGCAGAACATGCAGACATGCAGACAGCACATGCAGGACATCTCAGCCGGGGGCCGCAGCCCGCCCCATCCCTCCCTCCCCACCATGCCAGCTGGGGATGCGCCTGCCCAGGACATCAGACCAGACAGACCGGCCGACAGGACTCAGACAACAGACATACAGACAACAACCCGACTCCTCCCTCCCACCCACCCGAACCGCCCACCCTCCCACCCATCCCGCCCGCACCCTGCCCACTCCACCCCACCCTCCCACCCACCCTGGCCAGCACGTGGCCCTCGCCCGACACGCCCTCCCACGACTTCCGCTCCCACCCGTACAGTACAGACATAGTCAGGCTTGACACATGCCCGCCATGCCAGACTCCGGCCCGCCCAGCCCGACCTGCCCACGGCTATCCCCTTACAGACAGACATACAAACAGACATACAGCACAGACATGCAGACAGAAAGACAACATACAGACAGACAGACATACCTACATACAGACAGACAGAACTTGCTGCAGGCAGCAGCCAGACCTTCAGCATAGGGGGGGGGGGGGGGTACGTCATCCCCTGGGGTCGGGGTATCGTGACTCCCACTGTCCCCCTCGCCAAAGCCCCCTCTCCCCCAAATGGCGCGAAATGGTATGTTCGGTGAGCTCGATTTTTGCGGGTCTAAGGCCTCTCATAAAGTGGCAGGGCCCTATTTGACTGCCAACCCCTCGGCCAGGGCTCCGCAGGTAATCACCGGGGTACCCCCACATCGTACGAAATCTCAGCAGCCTAATCATCATCGTCAAAATGCAGCACACCAGCTTCCACCACCCTGTTTACAGTGTCTGCTCTGGGACCTAAACCCGAGTCACCATCACCTCCACCCTACTAATAATAATCTTTTATTCGTGCCATAGCAGGCACACAGTCCCACTGTCACACGGTCATGCAGTACAACATACACTAGTGGACACCACTAGTTGACCCACCACTAGTTGACACCACTGGTTTACACCACTAGTTGACATCACTGGTTGACACCCTGTTGACACCACTGGTTGATACCACTGGTTGATACCACTGGTTGATACCACTGGTAGATTCCACTGGTTGACACCACTGGTTGAAACCACTAGTTGACACCACTAGGTGACACCACTGGTTGACATCACTGGTTGACACCACTGGTTGACACCACTTGTTGACACCACTGGTTGACACCACTAGGTGACACCACTGGTTGACACCACTAGGTGACACCACTGGTTGACATCACTGGTTGATACCACTGGTTGACACCACTGGTTGACACCACTGCTGGTCGACACCACATCTAGTCAACACGCGCCTCCATTTGCTGCTGAGCAATATCAGCTGTGTGCCTCTTGAGGACCCGCACAACATTTGCTTTAGAGCAAGCATCTAAATTGCAGTCAATCATATTAAATCGATGGCGGGATACGACATTGTTAGCTGCAATTACTGCCTATATGGGAGATGCTACTGGATGAATTGGAGTAATATATTTTGGCCCTAGACATTGAACGAGCTAGAAAGAACGAGTTTTTGGCCAAGAGACTCGCATGTCAGCAGACATATGTTGCACATACTATGTGATTCTGGAGTACCGTGGATGTAACAAGGTAACTAGCGTTTTATCAGCAGGGGTGACCTAGTTAGGTACGCTATACAAAACAGTTTTTACAACCAATTTCTTTTCGTTAGATCCACAATAATTCGACCTCCATAAAACTGAGAGCAGTAGGTACGTCTCAAACAAATAAATCAGAACCCTTCGATCCATGAATCATATTTGGATAATCAGAGCACATTAGTCTGCAAATAAAGTGACCGCTTAACGCGCATAGCATTTCTCGTATCACTGAGATCGTCAGTGGTGATGGTCGTCGAGATATTTAACTCTTTAACCCCAAGAGAGGGGTGCGCCGTTTAATAGCACTGGAGTTGGCGCGGAACCCAGCCACTTAACCTATTTGTAACAGGGGGGGGGGCGGATTCCGCTCCCCCCTCATATTTTCGCAGATATCTCCAGAACGGCTGGGAGCAGGCCCATGATATTTGGGACTTTTCATAGAATTGAATACCGCATTTGGAGTCAAAATTTTGATTCTTAACCTGAACAGAGGCGGTTCCAGGGTACAGTTTTGGTGGGTTCGGAGGCGATAATTTGGCGATAATACGGAAATGCGATCTGCACGGTTTCTTCGTAACTGCCTCAAGTATGTAGGAGTTACATCGGTTTCACGGTGATTGAAACAAGTGCAAATTAGTTGATGTTAATGAAATATCATTACAACTTCATGGCAGAGGCGGTTTCAGGGGCTTGAAGGGGGGGGGGGGGGTTCCAGGAAGTATTTAATGCTTGGCGGGAAGCAAATAGAGCAATGTAAGGGGCATTTATAGTTATCAAGATGTAAAAGATAGCTTCTGCTTCCATTATTTGCATAATTTATTACATATAGAGTTTCAGGGGCGTGTTCAGGCACATGAAAAGGGGGGTGACTGGCTTGGTGATGACGATATGCCAGCGATAACGGCGCAATAGACGGTTAGCTTATAATTATATATGCACATATGAGGCCAGGAAAGGCAATAAATTCATTTTTTCCAGAGGCGCGCTCAGGAATGGAAGAAAGGGGGTCATATTATTGCAAGAAAACTAAGAGGCATGGGCGTACAATGACATAACATACTGTAGTTTTCGGATGAAACACGCACCACAGGCTACTCTACGAACGATTATAAGATAATAGGCGAGTCCAGGTAGGGTAAAAGGGGGGTAAGCAATGTTAATTGAAGTTGTAAGTGAAATAATCACTGTTGACTAGTTAGTATCATAATAGCGGATAATATACTTATCAAAAGGAATTGAGCCGCCCCAGTTTGGATCCTGGATACGCCTATTATGAAGTACAACATGCTAAAAGGAACTATCTACGATCAGTAACATATTTATAGTGCGGGGTAGCAACTTGTCTGCGGTTAATATTTTTTCCAATTTTACCCCCCTTTTTCACTAACCTGGTACCGCCTATGGCAAACAAAATATTATTTTTAACTGTTTTGCCTAATGTCACAATCACATACCATTTCATTTCTTAAAAACACATACAAAATTGTTTTATTACGCATTTACTTCACCCCATATTGAGTGACCTGCACACGCCTATGATTTTTGAATTTCAAACGCCACTGTCATATATCAATTTCCAATTCAATCTCTATCGATTCGTATTAATTGTGTTAAAATTGGTCCATAAACATGAAAGCTATGTTGGATCAAAATACCACTAAAATTTGTAGTTTTGCCCCCTGTTGCCCCCCTATCAAAAACTTTTTTATTATTATTTAGAAATGTAGATCGTGTTGAGGGAAACCAAACGCCGTTTCATTGTTGAAAATCGGACGGGTAGATCTCGAGATCTCGGGGGGGGGGGGCGGAATCTGCCCCCCCCCCCCCCTGTTACAAATAGGGGTAGCCAGGAGCCTGTTAAAAATAGGGTTAACTATTAATATTAGTATTACTATTACTAGCGGAACTATTAACGAAACCCAGCCACTTTAACCAGGTGAACTATTCCCTTGCTTAGCTTAAAGGGAGTGTGCCTACTCACATCGCTTATTTGGGGTTATTGACACTGGTCTATAGAACATAATTTTCTGAATTGACCCATGAATTCGTTTCTCCAGATTCGCCCTAGTTGCTGAGATATTCAAAAGACTCCAGGAACTTGCTGGAAGCAAACAGTTATCGGGTAGACTCCAGAGGGCTTTCGCTACTAGAAGCACTGCAACTATCAATTAAACTGTTAGCATATTGTTAGCGCCGGCCAATAGCAATTCAACAAAACAGCTCGTGCACGCTGACAGCAGCAGCCGAACAGAAACTGGACGGCCATCATGTTTTTCGATGATGGCCGTTTCGATGATGGCCGATGGCCATTTTTTGAAGAAGATATTAATTTAGAGCTACGAAACTTGCACATAATAAAGTTCACAGTGGCAAGAACGTGCTGTGCAAAACTTGTCTTTCTATCTTGCATGATGTGACCGTAATTGTATTGTCTTACGTGCGCCGTTTTACATAACATCACCATAGTGACGATCGTTTTATAGATATCGAAACAAAAAATAAGCAAAAAAACAATATAAGTGAAAATTCAACTAAAGGGGCTCCAGATGTGAATTTCATCATATACAACAATCAAACCAATAGTACCGTATGACAAATATTTTTGACATTCCAAAACAGTAGGCACACTCCCTTTTTTAAAGGGAATAGTTCACCTTTAACATGGGGTTTTGAACTGAGATAGCAGATTTGTAGAGCAGATCGAAAAAATGGGTTGTGGTGAAAGAATTACCTCGCTACACTGAGTAATTCTGACACAGGACTAGTGGGCCCCTTTTAAAAGACTGTTTCGGGTCCGCGAAACTTCGCAACGGTTGTTTACGTTACAAGGAGCCTGCGTATATATGCCTAAAGTCCGCCATTATTGTGTGCAGTAGCTTCCATATCAAAGCTACCATATGCATGACGTCATACATTGTCATGAAGTTTTTGTAAGGGCATGAAGGAAAAATAAAAACATGTCTATTTCTCGACGGATATCCATCTACCGTCCAAACAAATGTCATATTCGTTTTTTTTCCAGCTCAAAATACCCCGTATAGCCAAATTTAAAGACTTTTTTTCAAGGTGACCCATTCCCTTTAATATTTCTGCCAGTTATGCACATAGCCACTGATTTAGTGATATGAAATTGTACGTTCATGCGCTGTGCAACATCCTCAGCATCAGCTACCATTCTCTGAAGGCCACATCTCGTGGGACTGAGGAGCACCAGATCGCCGGCGTAGGCCAAGACGTTATAGCTGGCAGTCCAGCTGTGACATCCATTTCCTTTCTGCCTCGTATTGATGAGGAAGTCATGTATGTAAATAGCCAAAAGTAAGGGAGATAATGATCCTCCCTGCCTCACACCATTTGTTTACATAAAATGCCTCCGACACCCTATTCCCCCAGCGAACTCACATCTGCTGTGTCGAATACCAGTTTATAAGTATTTCCATGTACTGTGTGGGAATTCCTCGATCGACTAGCGAAGTGAAAAGTTGGTCGTGGCACACGAGGTCAAAGGCCTTCGAGGCGTCCAAAAAACATGCGTACACTGGTAAGCCCCTGTCCTTGTAATACTTTGCAGTCTCCTTTAAAAGAAGTGCCACATGAGTGGTTGAGTGACCACACTTAAATCCAAACCACACTTAAACCCAAACTGATAATGATCGGCGATAAGTGTAGGTTTTAGGCACTCCGGAATGATCAGCTCGTATAATTTTGAAATTGACGTTGATAAAGTAATGGATCTATAGTTCGGAAGACTGCCAATGTCACCTGCCTTGTCCTTGACAAGACGCACAAGAAGGCTTCTGATCATAGGATTGGGAAGGTACGTGTGAAACATGACTGAGTTTAAAAGTAACCTGATATGCTCAAGATTGTCGATTTAGATGAACCAGGTGCTCAACAGTAATGTTGTCTAAGCCAGGCGCCTTCCCACCCTTCATACTACGAAGAGTTTCTGCTATTTCTTGGGACGAAATTTCATTAATCTGATGGTTTGACCCAGATGAATTAGCAATCAACCGATCGAGGTCCTCCACGGTGGATGAGCTGCTGTTGTCCTGATGAATGGCAGAACAATTTTTTTTTTACCAGTGGTTCCAGTGGTTCCAACCACTGTAAAAATAATTTGTCTGCCATTTATCAGGACAACAGCTGTTTTTTTCCTTTTTTTGCTCACCCATCACATCAACAAACAGAAGTGGCACTGGAGTAGCAGGCTTGAGGTCGTGCTGAACATGTTTCCAAAACTGGCGACAACCTTTGTTCCGAGAAAATGCTGCCAAGGCAGTGCCTTTCAAGCGACTAGACAGTCTCTTACAACTGCGAAAGACATACTTGAATTTTGAACGAGTGATCCTCATGTGCTCAGCAACACTGCCCTGGACTGGACTGCCACCGTATTTCCATGCTAGGAAGGCACTGCGAGCCAGTTGATGAGCGGCACGTACATAATCATTCCAACCAAATGCATTGCATTTACTGTCGCGCGTAGATTCAATCTGAGGAATGTGCATATCTGCAGACTCCAGCTGATTGTGTCCCTGAGCCACGAATAAAGCTGGTCTATCAATATTGATTAACATCATTGCACCCACCGTGGCAATTGCTTGAAAGCTCATCTACTACGTAGGTAATTAAATCAAGTGTTAAGGCAATCGTCATCGTACATCAAGTTCTACGTTAAACCGCGCAATGCAGGGGGTTGATTTCCGCCCTCCTCAGGGTTTTCAAAGATAGAGAAAAAACGGCGGCGCGCATCGCCGCCGGGTTTTGGCACACCTGTTAGGTCATCAGTTGCACACACTTTGAAGAAAAAAATCGGGTCATCTCAGGTCAGGTCACCAGACCAGGTCAAGTGACCCCACCTCCAAAAATGTTTGCAGTTGTGCCAAAGCCAGAGTTTCTCACCGATCAGTACAGGATGTCATGAGGGCATCAGTACTTACAAGTCGTTTATCTCGGAATTTTGATATCGGTGACCTAAGGTCAGGTCAATTTCGTAACCTCCCCATAATAAGTCAATGGGGAAATATACAAATGCTTCCCTTTTCAAGGATATGCATGATATTAGTCCAATTACTTCTAGATCATGTTATTATAGGATATTCTTGATGATCCAAGTGTAAGTTTTGTTCAGTGACCCATATGGGGTCATTTGAGGTCATGCGAGGTCACCATCACTTTTTTTGTCAATAACTCTCGACATAATGAAGATAGAGAAGTAAAACAGACAGCAATCTGTTTGTCTCGTCGAGACACGTCTTACCATGTGCAACATGTCCTACTTGGGGCACCACTTGACCTTGACCTGAGGTCAAATTTTTAAGTTAACTTAACAAGGTCACCCTGTATATAATTCGAAGCGACTGGACGAGATACATACAATAGCGTAAACAGGTTTCAGTTATCTTTATTAAGTAAAAAGTAAATAACGAAACACGATTTTGCAAAAAAACAGCATTATTTTATTTTTACCTCTGGAGCCTCAAATATTGACCTGAGATCAATTTTGAGGACTTCATGTCGATTAAAAATTCCACTGGCTGTCGTTTGCTTTTTCTGTTTGCTTCTAACTAGCATAGTTTCCGAGATATATTGGAATTTCTGGAACGATGTCCTAAAACAGGAAAACTGGAACATTTTACCTTTGATGACCTCTGGTGACCTCAATTTTGACCTGACCTAAAACAATACTGAATACTTTCGATAGAACTTGTATCAATCTATTAAATGGCGTTTTCTGCTTGTCGCTACGTAGCGTAGTTTTTGAGATATCATGGGGGCGGAAATCAACCCCCCTGCAGTTCGTGTTCGGCGCAAAGCCCCTGCAGTTCGCAGGTTAAACACCAGTACATTTGAAGCTCAAAAACGTTTGGAGCATGCAAATCGGTCTAGCCACATGGCCGCAATGCCCTTTCAAAAAACACCCAAAATTTTCAGATTTGTTGCCCCTGGCTCCCTAGTTTTAAACAAAACAAAAATGTCGGGGTCCAAAAAGAGAGATCTTGTCATGACGCATCGAATGGCGTTTTCTCCATCGAAATCGACCGAGCAGTTCTCGAGATATCTGGGGGGGGGGGCAGAATCTGCCCCCCCGCAGGTTAACGTACTTCTGGGCAGGGAATACATAGGGTTAAGCGGAAAGTGGTCACTCTCGACTACTCCGTAATCAACGCTTATTTGTGAAATTTTGGTATGTAAATATTGACTGAAAACGCAGTGATCCAGCCAAGAGGTTGTAAAATGAGCCTGACTTTGGAAAGTAAATACGTTGTGACTACTACTCAGATGCTGAACATCAGAAATAATCAGATTATTGTCGCCTCAAAAATCGGAAAGTTCAGTGTCAAAACGAGAGCCCTTGGCGTCAGCATTGAAGTCCCCAACTATCCCTTAATGGCAAGTGTAATTTGCAGCGGCAGCTATCTCACGCTCAATCTGGCCAACTGTCATGCTGAATTCCTCTGGACTGTCGCCATCGCGATAATTGGTGGACAGGTATACGTTCAAAAGACATACCTGGCCAATCGCGGTGCTGACGGCACCATGTGAAGTATTAACACGCGCACCGACGTGAGGGTGGATATCCGCCCCCCTGCGGTTTTCGCAAATATTGGAGAAAAAAACGACCGCCAAACCTGGCATAGCTGTTCGGGCATCGATTATCCACATTGTGTGCAATATTTTGCCTCGAGTCATCTCAGGTCAGGTCAACAGGTCACTTTAAGTGACCCCATCTCCAAGCAAGTTTTTGAAAGCTTGTGGTCGTGCCAAAGCCACAGTGATTGACCGAGTGGTTTGAAACTCACAGGATTAAATTAGCCCATAAGTACCTGCAATTCGTTTATCTCGAATTTGTAATATCGGTGACATATTCTCTGACCTAAGGTCAGATCGATTTCGTGACTTCCCCATGATAAGTCAATAATGAAAACACGTATAAATCCACAGAAAATCCTCAAATTTGACCAGCTTTCACCAGATACACCATTCTTGTGCCAAATGCAAAGACCCATATCACATTTTTGTTCTATGACCCCTACAATGTCAATTCAGGTGACCACGAGGTCACGCGTTGTTTTTCTTCAATAACTCTTTGCTTAATCAAGGTAGAGTAATGGGGTTCTCAACATTGTGTTTGGCTCGTCGAGACACGTTCATTGATGTAAAATTTGAACTTGACCTGACCTTGACCTGACGACAGGTCATGTCAATTTTCGGATATGACCTACCTAGGTCATGCTCATCCGATATACCATTCGATGTGTCCCGACGGAGAAATACAATGGTGAAAACTGTAGGTTTCACTTTATCATGCGTATCTAAAATGTTATTCCCTAAAAACAATTCCGCGATTAAAAAAAAAATCAAGCTCGATGGCCTCCCCTGACCTGAAATCAAATCTGATGAAACCTGAGTGACAGCAAATTCAATTATTTTTCAGACGTTTTTTTTCTTCGCGCGTCGTATCTCTTTTTTTTCTCGAGATATAGACGGTTTTTGGTAATGACACCCATGCATGGCCGAAATTTGGGGGCATTTAGTCATTTTACCACCTGACTTCATTTAAGTGAAGCTAGTATCAAGCTCAGGTCAAGGTCAGGCCACATAAGGTTAAAATTATAAATTGATCAATCTAAATACAAAAGGTATGTTTCTGGACCAGTTTTGCCTCAGAAATGGAGCGGTGACGTACATTTGTTCGTAGCTGGTCATTAAACAAATGTCATGAGTTACCCACTTTAGAAGCCAAAAGTCAGTAAAAAATGTGATATTGTTTTGACATTTGGTTTTGGAATTGCTCATATGAAGTTCTCTGATATATATTCCGTTTTTTTAATTTAATATCTCTGAAAGTTTGATTTTGTAGGCACTTTCCCCCAATTTTTTGTTGTTGTTGATTTTGTTGGGGCCAAAAGCAAAATGTTCAACAATCCGAGATAGCCTTTTTGTAGCCCTTGCAACTTGCTATCTTTAGACCTTTGTATTGCATTTTGCTCAAAATATGGCATTTGCACGGTCTGTTAAAATTTAGCTGATTTTTTCGTCAAACTCGTGTGTAGTGACGTCACTAAATTCACTATATCTCGAGAGCAAAATTGACGAAATTGATTCATTTTTGCACAGAAGACGTAAAATTGATTGAGGAGAAGGTATCCGCAGTTCACGTTGATAGCGCTCATTGTTTTTTTTAAAACTATTGCGAAAGTTCGTCAGAGGAGCGTTAACCCCCCGTCAATGGCAGGTTCATAGGTGATTTTAAACAGTCTTTTTTAGTTTAAGTTCCTTGAAATTCCCTTTTCAATCGAAAAATGTGTCATTTTTCTTCCAATTTCAGGCGCTTTGGGGCCATGGCCTCTTTCATATGCCCGGGAACAGAGAGGGGGGGGGGGTGCTTGCCCTCCCTTCTCCAGCTTCTGGATCGTTGGACACCCCTCCCCCAAATGTGGCGTGACTGATATTATCATTCCCTAAAATGCGCTTTATTATTCACGGGAAGTTAGGCATTACAGAAACAAGTGACTTGAAGCATTGAATTGCGATGACAAATATGTGACATGGTACATGGGTTGTGGCATAGATTGCGAAGTCTCCTCACTGTCCCCAAAACTCTTCATTCCTAATGATCTGGAGGCAGAGCGATGATACGGAGCAGAGATGCTAGTCTTAAAAACTCCTGACCAATTTTGCGTCGACTCAGTTCAGACTAGTGTTATTATATCGCAATAGCCCGGTATTATATCGATCGAAAACAAAACACGTTGGTTTTGGATGTAGGTATTTTTGACAACTTCCCTTACTCGCTTCCGTGAACTTGCGTTAATCACTCATCAGATTTTGCTTCATAGTGCATTAAAAAATATTTGGAAACAATCTTGTCTTAGTAGTTGTTTGCGTTGCTTGCGTTGTTTTTGTGGTTGTTTAATTTAAAATCCGGTGTGGTTATTTTCGACCGATTTATATAAGCTGTTTCGGGGGGCATGACCCCATGCCCCCGCATGAATCCGACTCTGGTCATGACGCCTTAGAGTGCAGAAAGCTGCCAGTGACCCCAAGCCTCCAATGCGGGGGCAGGCATGATTGAAGTGAGCTGAGTACCTATTTGCTTGCTTCTGAAGATGTTTTCATGTTTCATGTTGATTGTGTCAGTTTTGCTACGGTTTCATCTGATCATGGTCAGAACAAACACAAAAGAACGCATCTGTGCTTAAATTTAAGCGCCACTTTTGAAATGTGAGAACTCTGTATTTTGGCCGCAATCTCAATACCAGTCAGCGCCAGCAGGGTGTTACATCTGTGTACCATGTGTCGTGGACCTGAAGCTTCTCCAAGAGGGTCTCTGACCTCAGGTCTCCCAAAAGGTCAGAAGAGACGGACTCTCGATGCAGCAAGATGGTGCCATAGGCCCCCAGTGCATAGACAGCAGCAGTGCGGCTGTCGGTGACGGAGATATTTGACGGACATGCCATCAGCCGCCTGACCGATCGAACGTGGCCCTCTCGCAGTCCAGACCTATTTCCCCTGGACTATTGGTTCTGGTCGGTGGCGTTCACCGAATTTTCGAACAGCCCTCTTGCAACACTCCGTGAATCGTGGACGCCCGTGGAGGGCTTCGCTCGATGGTTCTAACCGGAAGATATCAGGCGTGCGGTGCAGTCTATATTTTTCAGAGAAGAGTCGAAATATGTTTCCGCAAAAACGGCACCAGTGTTGAAAGCTGATCAATATCAAATGTACCTGTCAGAGATTATTACGAATGAAAACCCTATTATTTTACGATCATGATGATATATAATTATCAAGTATGACTATTTTCATTTTGAAGCGTTTTACAATTGACATTCATTTTTAAATGCCCCGTAGGGCTCCAGTTGAAGTGAAAGATGAAATCCGCCGAAGGAAAATGGGGTGGTTAGTCAAAATTGGTTTTCCCCCACACTTTGAAATCGTTCCCGGGCCTCTGAAGCCTACACTCCATAATGCCACCACATGAGTGCAATGTGGAGCAATTAAGCAGACTTTTCGAGTGTTCGGTCATGAGTTAATTCGTATCTCAGTGCAGGTGATTGGCGACTGCCGGGGGCTAAACCAATTACTACCTGAGCTAGGTAGCTTGATGGCTCTGTCTCTCCCTCCATAATATTCCATGAATACAGTTGATGTCCAATAAGGTTGGTATTGCATTATTGCACACCAGATAAATGCTGTGGTGTGACTTTGTAGGTAAATACAAATAATTGCATCCATCATTTTTTTAGACGGCCAGTTTTAGAACATAAAAACTAAAGCACCAAAGCTGGCACATACATATATCATATAGTAATTGGTTTAGCCCCCGGCAGTCGCCAATCACCTGCATCTACTGCCCTTCACTCTTTGACCTAACACTAGGTGGGGAGCCGGCGCACAGTGGGGCCTTTTGCCGATTAGCCGGAATTAATTCATGACGGCCACGCCGTCAACCGCAGTGCAACCAGCTGAGGCATACCAGCTGAACCAACTGCGGCTTATCGGAACAGGAATTAATTGCACACATTTTGACAGCCAAAACAGTTTAAGGTCAGGTCATGTCACAGAGTAATGACGTCGTAATGCAAGGTCTGCACGGTAGTCTGAGCGCCGTAAGGTGCTTTCGCGCTGCAGCCGCTATATTTGCGTCAGTTTGGACTCAGGATGGTCATGATGGTCAGATTCGGCTGTTGATAGCCAGTCATGAGAATCATCAGGTCACCGGCCAAGGTCATGTCAGGTCACTGAGGAGCCATTTGATGTTGCTTTACGTTTTGCTTTGTTCGTCGATTTGTATGGTCCTGACGTGCCGTAATTAACATATGAGGCCTAAAAAAACATTCGAAAACATTGCGATTGTCATCAAAAGACGGCCCTCTCAAATTTCCAGATTTTACATTTCCAATTTTCCAAATTTCCAAATTTCAAATTTCCAGCAAATTGGCTGTAGCAATCAAAGGGGCGAGTAGGGGGGCGGTTTCCGGGTTGCGACAACATCAGCACATTTTGGCGACTACGCTGGTATGTGTCTCGAAGCGTCATCGCCGTCAAACTTTATATAAACTTACATTTACATCCTCATTTTGGTTGATCCTCATTTTAAAGCAGAGCTCAATGTATGCAAGATTCAGGGGATTTTGCTTGGTTTGCTAAGATTTGCAATTAAATGAAATACAATACAAAGTGTAAAAAGCGGTTTTGTTAAAATTAGTCAAGGAACATGAACGTACAACCAGCCAAATATTGTGCATGTATTTCGCCTGTAACGAGTGATCTGGCGCTTCCGTCCACAAACTTCAGTTTCGGTCGCGTGTTTCCAGGGGCGCAACCACGTCCAAAAAAGTGGTACGGACAAATTGGCGTGGGGGGGGGGGGGGGGGCGCTCAAGGGGGCGCCATCGCTCAAGGGGGGCGCCATCGACAAAAAAAAACTCGCAATATCACAAATGTGTCAGTTTTTTAGATGTGTATGTATGTAACGTATGTACATGTAATCTACTGTAGTACTGCAAAAATAATGCATCCATCCCCATAATCAATATGAGACCACTGGCGGATCCAGCCTCTCTCCGTGGGGGATCTTTTTGTGGCAAAAAAGTACCCCCATTTTTTCCCTCCGCGGATTTGGGCCGGTCGCCTTATTTTGGAATTCGAACTTAAGAAATTCACCCTTTTTCGGAGAAAAAAAAAACAAAACGCGATATTCCGTAGCATATACACATATAATATTCCGTAGCATATACACATATAATATTCCGTAGCATATACACATATAATATTCCGTAGCATATACACATATAATATTCCGTAGCAAATACACATATAATATTCCGTAGCATATACACATATAATATTCCGTAGCATATACACATATAATATTCCGTAGCATATACACATATAACTAATCCTGACGCTTATCAATCATACCAACTCGCAGCGGTGTCGCCGATAATTTTTTAATCAGGGGTGTCGCCGATAATTTTTTAGTTGGGGGTCGGCTGAAATGGAAAAAATAGCCCCCATTTTTGTCTGCGTGTCTTTGCCGCATTTTTTAATGTAGATTTTCATATTATAGTAGGTACTTGTTATTTAGCGCCGCCAAGAAGCGCGATTTTATTTTTACGGGTTTGCCTGATACAACCCGGAAATTAGGCGGTGGGCCTTGTAGAGGATGAGAAGGTAAAAATGTTATTAATTAAATTTAGCGTTACGACGAACCGAAGGCGATGACGATGGCTTCGTTATGACGATGTCCACCGATGTGACGCCGCGAAGCGGCGTGACAATTTTAATTTTAGGTCGTGGAAAACGAAATTTTCATTTTGGAACCAGACCGTAATTGGAGCCAAGCCTCAGGTAACCCCTTTTCCTGGTTGCACATCTCGGTATGATGACAAATATTGAAATGAAGGTAGTTTTTTTCATATACCTACATTAGCCTCGGATAGTAAATCACGATGACCGGTGGCAGTCGGCGCTCAATAGAACATATGCTAATAATAACTGTATGCATATGCTCCGAACTGTAACGAACAACTGGTAACAGTGCAAATGGTTTGAAAGCAGCAAGAGGCAGAACGATTTTTCCACGCATAAATGGTCCCTGTGGATCTGGAGGAGCCTGGTGGGAGTTGCCTTGGGAAGATGATCCTGGCCTGGTCCCGCTATTAGCTCTTCGGTCCAGCAAGTTGGGGGGGAGGGGGGGCATTGCTGGAGCAGCTTCCGGGTGCCGATGTCCGCGTCCTTGCGTTCGCATCGCCTTTTTCAGAACTCGGCAGACTAGCTAGCTAAACATGTAGCCCGCTTGAAAGTTAATATTTTATGAGGGGATTGGGCCCTGTGGCCAGCAATTACCGACAAGGAGAGAGAGACCTCTGACAGACACTTAATGGAATTAATTTGCCCGTTTTCCAAATTTGTATAAGCAATTGTGGAACTTGTGTCATGCCGCGAAGCAGCGCGAAATTTTTCGTTTTTTGACTACATGGAAAGCTGGATTTTGACTGCTGCAAAGACAATTTTTACGATTTTACGATAAATTGGGAACGCGCGCGGGATGTGGGGGGGGGGGAGGGGGCATACTTGTATTGAATGCCCTCTCCCACATATTACTGTAGGAGGGGGGGGGGGGGGGGAAGTTGCCCCTGATGCTCCCCCCTGGATCCGCCAGTGTATGAGACCATGGGGGCGGCATTTGCTTATTGTCCGGTAGGGCGCCTTTTCTCCTCCATGGGGTGGCATTTGCTTCTAATGAAGCCCATTGTCCGACTTAGTGGGCGCCTGTTCTTCCCAATGCACAGTGGGCGAGAACGGCCTTTTAGCGCGACACACGGCGTTTCTGCTTCAATTTACGGCATCGGTTTGAGCATGTAGCATATCAATCGATAGCTGATGAATTAGGGAGCTCAAAATATGCACTTTCTTTTATCTGGGTTTAACACGGCATTGACCGAGGGGAGGCAAATATTGCCCCCCTCGTTATCTCCGGAACCAATGGTCGCAGCGAGACGTACAAGGCGGCATTCGAAATCCCTCAATGACTCACATCCAAAACATACTCGAAATTGTGGAATTGATGTCACATATTAGGTCAAAGTCGGGTCAAAAGTCAAAATCGAGGCATTTGAGTTTATGGGTCATACTTTCCATCCAAAGCCTTTGATTGCGACCATGATCACCCAAAAGGCTCCCAAAGGTATAATACACATCCCGCATGAGCTAAAGTGAGATTCTTGGCAAAGGTCAGGTCACAAAAGGTCACTATGCGCAGAAAATCTACGAAAGTCATGCGACACATGTTGTATGGGCTATTTTACGAGTAGAATTCGATAGTGATAGTCATATTACCATCTGACCTCATTTAAGTGAAGTTAGTGTCAAGCTCAGCTCAAATCAAGGTCAGGTCACATAAGTTAAAAATTTGAAATTGATAAATATAAATACAAAAGGCATGTTTCTAGACTGGTTTGTTTCAGAAATACAGTGCTGGCATGTATTTGTCTGTATCTGGTCAAAAAAGCAACACAAAAACATCTCAAAATATAACGTCCTGAGTTACTCTTACTTAGGGAGCCATAAGTCAGTCAAAAACAAAGATATTGCTTTGAAATTTGGTTTCCGGCCATATTTGGTTTTCCAACATATATTCCGGCTTTTGGAAAATGTTCGACAAGTTTGATTTTGAGGGCATCTTTAAAAAAATCTTTTTTTTTGTTGGGGGGGGGGGGTGAAAAAACAACCAATTCGAAAATCCGAGATAGCCATTATGTAGCCCTGGCCATTTGCTATCTTCAAACTTTTATCTTTAAAAATGGCCTTTGTACGGCCAATTAACTAGGGATAGCAGGGATATGGGCATTGTAATGGCGCAGAGTTAATAGTGATGTACATACACTATAAAATAAGCTCCAAAATAAAAAGCGCAAATATGCGCAAGGTTTATTTTAATAGACAAATTATCAACTCTAACAAGGCAGATTTTTTTCTTCATCAAAGCGGAGAACCGTGGAATGAAAATTGTAGGATTAACTCAAGTTTTGATTCTGTTGGTCAGCCACTTCAAATAACATACCTCACTTAAAGGGAATGTTTCACCTTTGTATTGGTTTTGAACTGAGATAGCCATTATTAATTAGGCCGTTATTGAAATGTCGAAAATACTAAGGTAACTTCCCCCAAAACTTAGCCGTTTTTAAGCAATTTAATTTCCCATTTGCAAAATGGGGTCTAGGCTAGTGCCGCCGCTGATTGGCTGACAGGCACCTTTTCAGCCTATTCCACTTTGTCAGCCAATCAGCGGCGGTCTATAGCTCAATAATGACGTCATCATCCCAAAATTTAAAACCTTAATTTGTATAAAGTTAAGTGACTTTTCGAGAGAACAAATATTACCATCGTTATCAGCAGCACTTACTTCATATTTTCGACTACAACCAGCGTATATTTGACAACTTTCAGAAAGGTGAAACATTCCCTTTAATGTTAGAATATAAAATTGCTTATTCACATGAAAAGGTCATATATAGGTATTTCGGGCTGCTGATGATTTGTACTTTCAAGAAAAAATACCACAAAGCCTCTACGAAACGTTCTTCGCCTCTTACATTAGCATATATCCATGCGACGAGAATGAGGCGCGCCATAGCAATATCGGTGGCTGAACAATAGTGTGTGTTTGAAGACATGGTGCATACAAATAAACAAATTTATTGGCGAATCGGTGTTATACTTTCATGCTATGGCAATTTTTTTAACAAAAAATGGGCCGTATAAAATAATCATTTTTGAAATTTAATTTTTCACCCCATGTCGCGCTAGCAGGCCGTTATCGCCCACTGTGCAATGGGGGGCGGCATTAGCTGCTTATGGACAATGAGCATTTGTCCAATTTAGAGGGCGCCTGTTTTACCCCGTGGGGGCGGCATTTGCTTATTGTCCTGTAGGGCGCCTGTTCTGCTCCATGGGGGTGGCATTTGCTTCTATGGCGCCTATGCTGTTCCTAAGTCGCCATTTACTTCTAGTAGTGGTAAATTGTCCGATTCCCAGGAGTGCCTGTCAGTGGTGTGCGCAGAAATTCACAAAGGACCAGGTCATTGCCTTGGGGCATGAGGGCGCCATCAATATAGGTGACAATTTTGCAGGGGGGGAGGCGCCTCTGCTTCCGCACCGTGCGGAAGGAGAGCCCCCCCCCCTAGTCACTAGCCGGAGGGGCGCCGTTACTGGCCAGGGGCGCCGTCACTGGCCGGAGAGGCGCCGTCACTGGTCGGAGGGGCGCCGTCACTGGTCGGATGGGCGCCGTCACTGGCCGGAGGGGCGCCTTCACTGGCCGGAGGGGCGCACCGTCACTGGTCGGAGGGGCGTCGTCACTAGCCGGAGGGGAGCCGTCACTGGCTGGAGGGGCGCCGTCATTGACCGGAGGGGGCGCCGTCACTAGCCGTAGGGGCGCCTTCACTAACCGGAGGGGCGCCATCAATGGCCGAAGGAGCGCTGTCACTGATCGGAGGGGCGCCGCCAGATTCAGGGCATGACCTGGTCCAAAGGACCAGGTCATGCCCTGAATGACCGTATACTCTATACGTCACTGGTGCCTGTCCTGTTGGTGGTGCTAATTGCAACAACAACAAATGGTCGGGGGGGGGGGGGCGCCTTCGGTGCCCGTCAAAAACGGTACGGACATTCCGTACTGTCCGTGCAGGTGGTTGCGCCCCTACATGTTTCATATGCTAGCAAAAGTTAACGGGGAAAACCAATGCCAGATTCGAAAAAAAATCAGAGAATTTCGGTTCTGGGCGGTGCAGTTTGAAGGGAAAATGGGAACCTTCATTGTTTTAATCCGGCAGGCTGCAGGGCGAAAGGCCCCACACTGCGGCGGTCAGTCCTCGGCGACTGCATTGATATTGCTAACATAAGCCCCCTCTGCCCTTCCGATTCCGTAAACACTGCTGGGAACAGTGTCGCCATCTAGACGGTAACGTGGGCTCTCGGCGGCTGACGAATGTTCAGCTTAGCGGTTCGCTCGCTAGGTGTCTCTAGTGCATAGGCTCTCATGGTATCGGGACAGTGAGCTGGGCTCTCACGGTATCGGGACAGTGAGCTGGGCTCTCACGGTATCGGGACAGTGAGCTGGGCTCTCACGGTATCGGGACAGTGAGCTGGGCTCTCACGGTATCGGTACAGTGAGCTGGACTCTAACGGTATCGGGACAGTGAGCTGGGCTCTCACGGTATCGGGACAATGAGCTGGGCTCTCACGGTATCGGGACAGTGAGCTGCGCTCTCACGGTATCGGGACAGTGAGCTGGGCTCTCACGGTATCGGGACAGTGAGCTGGGCTCTCACAGTATCGGGACAGTGAGCTGCGCTCTCATGGTATCGGGACAGTGAGCTGGGCTCTCACGGTATCGGGACAGTGAGCTGGGCTCTGCGCTCTCACGGTATCGGGACAGTGAGCTGGGCTCTCACGGTATCGGGACAGTGAGCTGGGCTCTCACGGTATCGGGACAGTGAGCTGGGCTCTCACGGTATCGGGACAGTGAGCTGGGCTCTCACGGTATCGGGACAGTGATCTGGACTCTCACGGTATCGGGACAGTGAGCTGGGCTCTCACGGTATCGGGACAGTGAGCTGGGCTCTCACGGTATCGGGACAGTGAGCTGGGCTCTGCGCTCGGCTCGCGGGGAGACAGCAGATATTCTGGCGAGCATGTAGGTGTCGCTAAACTAAGAAACTGCGCTCTCTCACTCAGTCTCAGTCACACATCGTTGGTACACAAAAGAGCTGCAAAGGCCCGGCGGTAGATTCCGCTGCTGTTTGACTTCTGAGACCCATGTTTCATTCGCAGACGCCACGCATACGAGGCGGTAAAATCTGTTACCAACGATGCAAGTTTACCGAGACTCTGCAGCCTCATTTTGATACACGGGATGCATAAATAATCGATTACAGATAGGTAGGTATGCATAAGATGCCAATTGCCATCTTTCGATCAGGGCGTTTATTTGACCAGTTTTCCAAAAATGGCAAATAAGTTTGCCAATCAACTGTTGGGATGATGCTCCTACTAATTCGCTAATTCTGGTTTGCCATTTTTTTGCCATTTTTAAAGGGTATACCAATGCATTGAGGCGAATGCTAGCTCACTGCCACAGTATAGTTTACGTGATCGTGGCCTGGCCTGGTATGTGGTGCCCGGTGTCGTGTATGTAAATGCAGCGCCGAACCAGTAAACATGCAGGCACGTAGCCAGGATTTTTCTCAGGGGGGGGGGGCGCCGGTAATAAAAACAAATTTCGCTCCTCAGCCATATATTGTTGACCGGGAATGGGGGTAGGGTCGGGTCGTCAGGGAATCTCATTTTATCTAGTGTGAATTGATTTTTATCAGGGAGGGGGGGGGGGGGGCATGGCCCCCGTGCCCCCGTGCTCCCCCCCCCCCCTTGGCTACGTCCCTGTAAGCGTGTGGCGTAAGACAACTTCGTAGATGGAGGCTTCCCAGCGCCACCAGAACGTGCCTTAGACGAGTCGTGTGAAACATAAAATGCGGATATGATATGTTTATGTGAAGCATAGCAGGGAGTCGGAGTCGGTCGGAGTCGGCAGTTTTGGCCGGAGTCGGAGTCGGAGTCGGAGTCGGAGTCGGGAGTCGGGAGTCGGGAGTCGGGAGTCGGGAGTCGGGAGTCGGGAGTCGGGAGTCGGGAGTCGGGAGTCGGGAGTCGGGAGTCGGGAGTCGGGAGTCGGAGTCGGAGTCGGAGTCGGAGTCGGAGTCGGAGTCGGAGTCGGAGTCGGAGTCGGAGTCGGAGTCGGAGTCGGAGTCGGAGTCGGAGTCGGAGTCGGAGTCGGAGTCGGAGTCGGAGTCAGAGTCGGTCGGAGTCGGCAGTTTTGGCCGGAGTCAGAGTCGGAGTCGGAGTCGCTAAAATCTTACCGACTCCTCCTACTCCGGCCCGGAGTCGGAGTCGAGTTTTTGGCAATAGTTTTTAGCAAAATTACTTTGGTCGGTATAATAGTCGTCAGCCTAGGGACATTAACTTTACACCCTTTTCGAAAGAAAATGATTGGAAAATGAAATATATAGTCTATGCATCTATAAGCGGTAGATTTCCGCCTAATGAAGATAGGGCAATAATTTTAACATCATCTTTTGATGATTGGGGTTTTGGACTCGCCGACTCTCATGGTCACACGGCGCCCATTTTAACGTCATCGTGCTCATTTCGTCAAGGAGATTCGAATCTTACCATGGTGACCACTGACCACTGTCGTGCTGCGCAATGTCGGACGCGTCTCGACGAGACATACACCGTGGTGCCGGTCTCACACTCTTATCTTCATTTTATGCTATCAAGATGTATGCTATCTGTATGTTATCATTTTAGCAAAGATTAAAGAAGTGCTGGTCACCTCAGATGACCTCACTTGATATCATAGGAGTCACTGAACAATAATTGTACTTGGGTCATCAAGAATGAGCTATACTAGCATAATCTTAAAATAATTATTCTGATCTAATGCGTATCCTCTGATACGAAAAAAATATATATTTTTCGCTGACTTATAATGGGAAGGTTACGAAACTGACCTGTCCTTAGGTCACCGATATGGAATAAAAACAAATTCGAGATAGCAGTGTCGCAGGTATCTATGGTTTGATTACGTCCGGTGAGTTTGAAACGTTCAGTCACACACTGACCAGTGGCTGTGGCACGACCACAAAGGATCTAACTCGCTTGTGTATTTAACTATAAACTATGTTGAAAACAAACTTGACTTTGTAAACGTTGTTTAGGTTTCCTTAAAATCAGAAAAGATGCCAATTTTCGGGGTCGATTTTAGTCGTTTTTGGGCGTGGCCCGATGCCTCCCTCTACATCTGCACCCCAGTTTTTTGTTTTGGAAACCCACACCCCTGACTGGTGGATTTGGTTGCCGGAGGCGAGGCGGCGGAGAGCGGCACACTGACTGACCAGCTATAAGACAGCGCGGGCTCCGGGAGCAGCAGCGGCTCCAGCGAAGACAAGCTGGAAGGAGCTGGGCTGAAACCCAGCTGCTGCGAGCTAGGCCGGTGACGGCTGGCTGCGTTCGCCGCTCGGTACCCGTTTCGCGGGTTCCGCCGCCTGCAGGCGAGCGCGACTGGGCTGGACGCGCGGCCGGCGCGCCACGCCCGTGCTCGGGCGGCGTAGTATTATTCTCCATACTGTTAAGAATAAAGTAAAACGGAGAAAATAGTTGACATTGCAGTTATTGCTTTCTAGCATGCGGTTGGAGAACGGATATAGGCCGGAGTCGGGGTCGGAGTCGATTTTTTTCAGGCCGGAGTCGGAGTCGGAGTCGGAGTTGCTAAAATTATGTCGACTCCGCAGCCCCGAAATGGTATGCAATGGTATGTATGGTATGTTCGAGGGACAGTTGATATGAAATCGAGATTCGCTGAAGGTTCTTTACTTGTTCTTTTTTGTGGTTAGTAATTTCATACTAAACGTAGGCAAATATGACAGTTTGAATAACACACTGCACAAAAATATGAGCTCACGAGCTCTTCAGTGTAACTTTGATGGACAAAGCTATTAGAGGTGTAGAAAATCCTAAATATTTGGTCACAGCCCCCGTCACGGCCACGGCATGAGCTGCCAAGTTACAGCTTTAATCACGGCGCTGCAATGCTAACCCTATGGCGCTGGCCTGGGCAGTCACAGCTTCAGCCACTGCCGTAACCAGTTCTGGTCCCAGCGCTGGGACGCTGGGACCAGAATCTTGCATCTCTAAAAGCTATGCACAGCATACTCGGGCATATTTAATCGACAGTACCATGCGGATCAGGTATTGTATACATACGTTTGTTAGATAGCCAATCAGAATTGGGATTCGACTACAGACCTGGCTGGCTGGCTTGAACCACCTTAGGTGGTCACGTCTTCATGTCTTCATAGTCATCTCTTTTCCTCTATGCTTGGCCAACGAAACAGCAGTGCGGCCGCACAGAAAACATTACATCAAAATCATGTTATTTTCGGTCTGACGAACGCCTACGTCATTAATTCTACGTCATTGATTATACCTGAACAGGAATAAAGCCACCGCCTAAGACGTAGCCGAGGCCGAGGAGCAGGCGGGAAGCCGATCGTTATATAGTAGGCACACACAGTGCTGTCAGCGCGCGAAGGAGAAAGGCTCTCACGTCTCTGTCGACTTATATGCCATCTTCCCGGACAAAACACAGCTAGGATTATACGACTATGATTGACATCTGCGCTATAAGCGGCGGTTATTAGCGGATTTGGGTCCATTCTACGGTGGTGCGGTGACCAAATAACCATGATCCAGCGCTGACCGCCGACCAGGGACGGTTACCACAGACGGTAAAGACGCTGGGGTGAGTCACCTCCCGGACAATCGGATTAGACATATGCGACGCAGCGATGACAAACGGGTGTTCCCAGGCAGTATCACGAGACGAATATGTCGTCTGCAGAATCGATGCTGCGGGTAGTGAGACGGTAGCTTCTCCGTCATACTGCGCGTCACCCGAGCTGGTGCCAGACGATAGGCTCGCTATCCCTTTGTCCTATTTATTCCTAGAATGTTGGGTAGAATACGCAGCCTTTCATCTTAATGACATCTAGAATACTTATAGCATCTCAGCTCAGTATCATAAAGAAGCAAGAAGACACTGGAAATATAAGTATTTTACTTCTAAAATCCTTACAAAGTTATCAAATTTGTATTTGAAACCTGTTTATCTTTTAACTTTCACTTGAATACGTTCACTGTCAGTCGGTTATACTTATACAGTCTCTAGTCGGCGTTAACTCACACACAGACAGCACCAGTCAGCGTTAACTCACACACAGACAGCACCCCGTATGTGCAGCCCCATATGTCGAGAATGCATGAAGCACTCCCCCAGCTTTAAACCTGTGACTTGCCATGCTTAAATGAAAGAAGGAACGAAGTGCGCTTTAGCGTGGGTGAAAACTTCACCTCATCCATGAAAAGTACCACTTTATTCTTTTCATTTTTATAAAGATACGGTGATGGCTACGAATCTCAAGCGGTATGTCAATTACAGCCCATTAAAATCTAGCGAGATTGGATAGTCTGATAGTGGACAACAAGAACAGGCACGAATTGATCATCATTTGCCAACAACAGCCGTTTTGCAGCCAATATCGCGCGTTCACTGTTCCGTTTTCAGTGCCATTTCCATTACGAGAGATAACCTTATTGGGATTTCACCGAAGGTCGGATTTTAATTTCCACAGTCTTCAGAGAATAGTTTCGGCCTCTCCAGGTCAGCCAGTTGACTCCATACACATCCTTCCCAGTTGCGCCCGAGAAGTACTGTCCGTTCAGGTTAGAGTCGTGGCAATCGTCATACCACCAGGCGCCCTTACGCTCCTGGGCGCAGTGTTTAGACCAAGTGTTTTGGTCCCTGTCTTTGGTTGAAAACGACTTTCCGAAGTGATAGTTGAGACTGTCGCCGGCATCTCATGTGTAGTTGGTCCCCCACAGTCGGAAGTCGTCAGCTTCGGACGAGATCCCGAAGCCCTGGTAGACCGCGTGTCTCTTCCCTCCCTCGAAGTCCTCGAGGTCAATCCTGAGCTCGTAGCGACGGTCCCTGGCTGACGTCACTATCCAGAGGTGTTCCAGCCCCCACCAGAACATAAACTAAAACTAGCTTACTTTTTTAAATTAGAAAAGGTGTCGATTTTTGTAAGTTTCAGAGGCCATGAGGGCGGAGGCCCCTCATCCGCCCCCTCAATCCGCCCCCTCATCCGCCCCCTCAATCCGCCCCTCATCCGCCCCCTCAATCCGCCCCTCATCCGCCCCCTCAATCCGCCCCCTCATCCGCCCCCTCAATCCGCCCAGGAGCTGAGTAAAGCTAGGATTAAGCTTGTGCACCCCATGACCTTTTGCTGGGTACAGGTCTGGGAATAGAATACGAGGGATGTGTGACCAACAAATAAATCGCCAGGTTCGCCAGGTTCTGGGTACAGGTCTGGAAATGGAATACGAGGGATGTGTGACCAACAAATAAATCGCCAGGTTCACCAGGTTCTGGGTACAGGTCTGGAAATGGAATACGAGGGATGTGTGACCAACAAATAAATCGCCAGGTTCACCAGGTTCTGGGTACAGGTCTGGAAATGGAATACGAGGGATGTGTGACCAACAAATAAATCGCCAGGTTCACCAGGTTCTGGGTACAGGTCTGGAAATGGAATACGAGGGATGTGTGACCAACACATACATCGCCAGGTTCGTTGGCGATCCCAATGCAATGCCGATGCAATTATTTACGACGTTCAGCAAACATGCTTCGTGGAATTTCGCTTCCTTGTCATGGTGTAGGTAAGTGGTAAAAATACACTTGATGATGTATAGTTGCCTTTGCGCCACAATTGCCCCCGCGCCAACCCAATCACCCAACAAAACGGACGAAATCACCAGAATCCCTGATGCTGCATCACATACTATTCTGCGGCGAGGTGACATCATCGGGCCGACGCCACAGGGGGGCAGGAGGGCCCTTTTCCCTCCAACCGCCAGCTGGGCCCTTTTCTGCCAGCCTGGCGAGAGGACGAGCTGAATGTTCTCTCAGACTGTCTCGGGGCGCGATGAAGCAGCGCAAGCTCAACTCTGTGGCAGTCTGCCAGGTGCCATGTCTATCAGAAGGAGACGCGCGAGGTTCCTGATCGGGATATGGCGCAGGGGCGGATCCATGATTTTTTTTTCAAGGGGGGGGGGGGGGGGGGGCAGGGCTTAGGGGCGCAATTGTTTCCGGGGAACAGGGGCGCATTTTTTTCCGGGGAACAGGAGCGCATTTTTTTCCCGGGGAAAAGGAGCGCATTTTTTTCCGGGGAACAGAGGCGCATTTTGTTCCGGGGAACAGAGGCGCATTTTTTTTCTTCGGGAAATTGGGGCGCCGTTTCTTCAAACATACACAGGGGCGGATCTAAGATTTTTCCGAATGGGGTGGGCGGCTGACCCAGAAGACTGCATTTTCGCCGTCAAAGAGGACCCCATGGGCCTAGAGGGGCGTTAAATGTTAATTAATAACATACATTTTCCTGCAATTTTGATTAAATTCTCTCACGCTTACTCATTTGCAGTTTGTCTTTTCGAAAAAGCAAAATTATAGATGTATTTAAACAAAAATGATACTGAATTTATTTGTATAGCACTCTCACATGTAGGTATGCCGTCCGTCAGTAGCACGCATTTTCGTCAGTAGCACGTATATTCGAGTGCGATCGTGGATGTGACTAATTATGTCACGGCTAGGTCACTCACCTCTCTCTGGCCTGCCGAAATATACCCCCCCTCTCTCCTCTCTGACCTGCCAAAATACCAACTCTCTCTCTCCTCTCTGACCTGCCGAAATCTACCTAGCTCTATCTCTGCCTGAATATATCTCTGATGGAAGTAGTAGACATTATTGTCTACCACTTCCATCAGATGCCGACGCTTCCATCTTCCACGGACGAAGAGGCGGCTCTCGTCCAAATTCCATCGTAGCCACGTCGTTGCGGTGCTTGTTGAAGTCCTTCCCCGTAGCACATTTGACAATCGCGCCCGCCTGACTTCTTCTTGCACCAAGAAGAGTTGGCAGGGAGAGATGTTCGAGTTGATGCATGGGGCTGGCGTCGCGACCAGACTTGTCAATGATTCAATGTGAATCGACTACTTTTGATTGAATCATTCTTATTTCAAATGAATGACTCATGAATCGATTCACTTCATGCGCAAACCTGTTGTGAGTCACTGATTGAATCATTCATACAGAGAAAATAGGCTGATTGAATCATTCATTGCTCAAAGAATCATTCTTTTTTGGTCGAACAGCATAAACTGTCCACAAAATATGCCAGCGGACCAGCATTCATCTGTGCCATGTGGACAAACTAGGCACTTAATGGCCAATTATATGAGCTCTGTAATTCATATATGCGTAAAGAAAGCGAGGCTATGTGTCCAACTCCAGTGGGCACAAAGCCACTGTTCAATCAGCCCTAACTAGGTGAATACCTTGGAACTGGTCACTGGCGGATCCAGGGGGGGGGGGGGCAATCCGGCCATGCCCCCCCCCCCAAAGCCTGGAAGGGGGGGGGCCAACATGTCTTTTGGCCCCCCAAAACAAATTAAAGAATATATATAAATAACTGTAATATGAGCCTCAACGCATATAAAAAACAATAAAATTCCGTGTTCTGTGAAATTTTAAGACAAAAAAATGAACACGTTCATAAATAATGATTTCGTCGTCGACGAAGGAATAACTAGACCCACGACCAAGGGCGGATCCAGGGGGGGGGGGGGGCGAACGGGGCCATGCCCCCCCCCCCCCAAGCCTGTTTAAGGGGGGCCAAACTATGTGTTGCCCCCCCCCCCCCCCCCCCAAGACGTGAAATTTAATGCATGCTATATTTGCGTTTTTAGAACGGTACTGGGCATCCCAAAATTGCAGCAGTCAAAATCAAGCTAGCCTCAGTCAAAAACTGAAAAATTTCGCGCCGCTTCGCGGCATGACACAAGTTTCGCAATTGCATATACAAATTTGGAAAATTAATTCCATTAAGTGTCTTGCAGAGGCTCTCCTTGGCGGTAATGGCTGGCCCCAGGGCCAACTCTCTTCATAAAATATTATCTTTAAAGCGGGCTACATGTTTAGCTTGTCTGCCGAGTTCCGAAAAAGGCGACGCGAACGCAAAGACGCGGACTTCGGCAACCGGAAGCTGTTCCAGCGGTGCCCAACTTGTTGGCCCGAAGAGCTAATAGTGGGGACCAGGCCAGGACTATCTCCCCAAGCCATCTCCCCCAGGCTCCTCCAGATCCACAGGGACCATTTATGCGCGGAAATGTCGGTCTGCCTCTTGCTACTTTGAAACCATTTGCACCGTTACCAGTTGTTTGTTACAGTTCGGTACATAGGTATGTATACAGACTACAGTTATTATTATCATATGTACTATTGAGCGCAGACTGCCACCGGCCATCGTGATTTACTATCCGAGGCTAATGTATATGAAAAACTACCTTCATTTCAACATTTTGCATCATACCGAGATGTGCAACCAGGAAAAGGGGTTACCTGAGGCTTGGCTCCACTCACGGTCTGGTTCCAATATTAAAAATGCGTTTTCCACGACCTAAAATTAAAATGTTCACGCCGCTTCGCGGCGTCACATCAGTGGCCATCGTCATAACGAAGCCATCGTCATCGTCTTCGTTTCGTCGTAACGCTGAATTGAATGAATAACATTTTTAGCTTATTATCCTCTACAAGGCTAAGAAGCTAAAAATGCCTATATTTCTGGACAAACTATCTATCAGGCAAACCCGAGCAAAAAAAAAATCGCGCCGCTTCGCGGCGCTAAATAACAAGTACCTACTATAACATGCAAATCCACATTAGAAATGTTGCAAAGGCTTAAATACACGCATAACAAATTGGGGTACATTTTTTGTCGTCATTTCAGCGGACCCCCCCACTCAAAAATTATCGGCGACGCCCCTGGGTACAGCTGACAATTGACATAGTTTTTATCAGTGTAAGGCAATGTCGGAACAATACAAACTGCAAGCTGACATTTTTCGATATCCCAAAAGGTAGAAAACCTAAAAAAAAATGGGGAAAAATCGAAATCGTGTGGTTGCAAAATAAAGTGGCCCAAATCCGGGAAGAAATTCGAAATTGGGGGTAGGTAAGGTCCGCTAAAAAAGCGGTTTGCCCCCCCCCCCCCAAAACGGCCGGCTGGATCCGCCCTTGGAACTGGTAGGGTTAGGGGTAGGTACCTAAATATTTAGAAAAGGTAACTAACTCATACTTTGGTTCATAAACCACACAGTACACGCACACCTTTTTCACACGAAAAATTATCAAAAGGTACCCACCTTTTCCTAATTTCTAGGCTATACCATATCAAAAACTAAATCATAAACAAACATTTGCATGACCTCCGCATGTCCCAAATATCACTGTCGCATCGGCGCCGCTTTATTCCACATCATGCTTTATAACAAATAATACCTAATGCAAAATCAAAATAAATGTTCTATTCGCTTACAAAAGTGAAACGTAAAGTCATTAATGCTTTTGGAACTTGGAATTTGCAATTATAATAAATATTATAAATATCATTTTATAATCAAAATAAACAACACACGTGTCCAATTGGCTCACATTCACATTCACATTCGGAAATACATTCGCGGATTATTTTGATTGGTTTCAAAATTGGTACATCGATAGATCACGACCTAGTGATCATTCTGGTAAAATCCTAGAGTCGCACATTCAAAATCAAAGGAGTTAGAGCAGGTCAGATAGGTTTAAGGTCAAATAGCGGACTATTCCGATTTGCATGCAAATTATCACACTTGTAGAACACATCACGCTCACGCTCACGCTCCCCTTATCACGCTCATGAAATCTTAGAGTCGCACATTCAAAATCAAAGGATTTAGAGCAGGTTATGGTAATGTTGAGTGATTGAATCATGATTGAATCATTAATTATGGTAATGTTGAGTGATTGAATCATGATTGAGTCATTCATTATGGTCCGTGAATCACTGTGAATCGACTCATGACAAATATGAATCATTGACAAGTCTGGTCGCAACTCGTGCTAACTCGTCCTATTTAACCTTGACTGGGATGACCTGCGTCGGTGGCAGCGGCCTGAGTAAGATGAAGTCAATGCGCGGTGAGGCCCGTGCCGAAAGTTTGTGACACGTAAATCCTTCGACTTTAAATTCCGCCTGTCCGCAAATAGTGTGCGATCGGATATGGTCCATGCAAACAGCTCTGCTTAGTGAAGGGCACCGACACCATGGTGTCGGCGCGAAACGCATTCAAACGTAAGGTTTGAACAAAATACAAATATGCGCTCAGCTTTAGCTGACAGCACTAGGATAGACCGTTCACGGTAAGTCCAGGAGCTTCCCCGTCTCGGCTTATAGCGAAGGTTTGTGCTGTAACTAACGTAGAAGGAGGTGTTAACAAAATATTTTACCGTAAAAAAACAGTTAACGGATACGAGTTTTACATCGCTTCACTCCAGTTGAAAGCCAATCAGATCCGACCACGGATACTACAGTGTCACAACCAATGAGAAGCAACCACGGAATCACTGCGAAACGAAGGTCATCGACATACAGTACGGCATATATCAATTAACATATACACTAAGCCGGGGTGGAGTTTTCACGGGTTTAACGGGTATATATCGTATGACATGGGTGTACCATGGGTATAGTCGGTGAGTACCGGCTATAACGGGTTTATCACGTGTTCCACAGGGGCATAACGGGTACCACGGGTATATGTCGGGCACCGTAGGTTTTGGACGGGTACCTCGGGTGTATGACGGGTACAAAAACGTATTATAGGTACGACAGGTGTCACAGGTAGTACGGGTTATCAATCCCGAATTGCCTATCACTGGCTTGCACCACCACTTGACCTGCAATCGCCCAGCGGAGCGGACGGGTTAGCATGTTGTGCCATTTGTTTATTATCGGTGTCTTCAAGAGCGAAGGTTCCTCTGGGAAGCTTCGCCTGTAACTGGCCTAAAAAAATCGAATCTCCAAACCTTTCGTAAGTATTTCGTAAGTCAATTCCTAAGTTAATTTATAAATGCCGACGTGAATACGGATGTTCTTAATTATCCAGAAAGTTCGTACGAAAAATCGTAAAGTCATCAACGTGAATACCAAAATCTTCTTACGAATGAACATCCACTTACGAAGTCGACGTGAATACGGCCCCAGAACGGTAAAAGTGATGGTTTGTGGGCCAACTCCCAAAACAAATCTCACATTATTCTAAAGACGCATCTGATTTCAATGCATCATGTATTGTGAGTTGATTTAAGACCAACTTTCCTTTTAAAAGCTTCTTCTTTTTCTTCTTTTAAATCAGGAAGTTTTGCCAATTTTCGGCCAATATCAGGCGTTTTGGGGCATGCCCCTGTGCCTCCCTCTCCCCCTGGATCCGCCTGCGGTAGATGCCATGATTTACTCGAATGCATGAGTATAAAGGTAATGGAAGTAAATCAGAGAGCACAAAAGAGCACGAGGGCAAAAAGTGCAAAATACGAAACCCAAACCGAAACGCTGAAGCATTAGGGCGACATACGAAAACGGCAAACTCACGAACGACGAAATATAGGTATTACTATAAATACCTATATTAATATGAAGTAATACAAAATAATATTAATACGAAATAATATTAATACGAAATCATATTAATACGAAATAATATTAATACGAAATAATATTAATACGAAATAATATTAATACGAAATAATATGAATACGAAATGATATTAACCCGCGCACTGCAGGAGGGGGGGGGGGGTGATTCCCCCCCCCCCCCCCCCCCCCCACCCTCAGGTTTTTCAAAGATAGCGAAAAAACGGCGGCGCGCAGCGCCGCCGGGTTTTGGTACACCTGTTAGGACATCAATTGCGCACACTTTGAAGAAAAAAACATATCCTCGGGTCATCTCAGGTCAGGTCACCAGACCAGGTCAAGTGACCCCACCTCCAAAAATGTTTGCAGTTGTGCCAAAGCCAGAGTTTTTCACCGATCAGTTTGAAACTTACAGGATCTCATGAGGGCATAAGTACTTACAATTCGTTTATCTCGGAATTTTGATATCGGTGACTTAAGGTCAGGTCAATTTCGTAACCTCCCCATAATAAGTAAATGGGGAAATATACAAATGCTTCCTATTTCAAGGATATGCATGATATTAGTCCAACTACTTCTGGATGATGTTATTATAGGATATTCTTGATGATCCAAGTGCAATTTTTGTTCAGTGACCCCGATTGGGTCATTTGAGGTCATGCGAGGTCACCATCACTTTTGTGCCAATAACTCCCGACATAATAAAGATAAAGAAGTAAAACAGACATCAATGGGTTTGTCTCGTCGAGACACGTCTTCCCATATGCAACATGCCTTACTTGGGTCACCACTTGACCTTGACCTGAGGTCAAATTGTGAAGTTGACTTAACAAGGTCACCATATATATCATTCGAAGCGCCTTGACAAGATAAACACAATGGCGTAAACAGTTTTTTGTTATCTTTTTTAAGTAAAATGTGAATGGCGAAAAACGATTTAGTAAAACAAGTTTTTTTTTTTGTTACCTCTGGAGCCTCAAATATTAACCTGAGATCAAATTTGAGGACAGCTTAGCGATTGCAAATTTCACTGTCTGGCGTTTTTTTCCGTTTGCTTCTAACTAGCATAGTTTCTGAGATATATGGGAATTTCTGGAGCGATGTCCTAAAACAGGAAAAAACTGGAAATTTGACCTTTGATGACCTCTGGTGACCTCAATTTTGACCTGACCTAAAAGAACAAAAAAAGTACTTTCGATAGAACATGTATGGAGCTATCAAATGCATTTTCTGCTTCTCGCTACGTAGCGTAGTTTTCGAGATATCAGGGGGAGGCGGAAATCAACCCCCCTGCAGTTCGTATTCGGCGCAAAGCCCCTGCAGTGCGGGGGTTAATACGAAATAATATTAATACGAAATATTATTAATACGAAATAATATTAATACGAAATAATATTAATACGAAATAATATTAATACGCAATAATATTAATACGAAATAATATTAATACGAAATAATATTAATACCAAATAATATTAATACGAAATAATATTAATACGAAATAATATTAATGCGAAATCATATCAATACGAAATAATATTAATACGATATAATACCAGTAAGGCGCCATAGTCGGCGATGAACGAGCGAGCGCGAAGGAAATGTATGGTGAATTTCAACTCGATAGAGCAAGTAGTTTCTGAGATACAGAAACGGTGCACACGTGCGAACGTGCAGAGGCCTGGCTTGTGGCTTGTGGAATGTGATACCCCTGTGCTTGTGATACCCCTGGCTTGTGGAAAATTGGCGGCTGGGAGGTCCCTAACCACACACCAAATTTAAACACAATCGGCTCAGCCGTTCCTGAGATATAGAATAGGGGTGTGCACGTGCGCACGTGCAGAGGCGCACGTGCCCCTGACTTGTGGGAAAGTGGCGGCTGAGAGGTCCCTAATCACAAACCAAATTTGAAGACAATCGGCTCAGCCGTTGCAGAGTTTTTGCGAGCAAACACTTTCCAACACCCCTCACGCGGCACGTGCGACGCGCAGTGGTAGTCACCCACATGTGTCTGCACTGTTCTCAAACAGGGTAGGTTGGATGGGGCTGCTCAGCAAAGAAGTCAGCTTGTCAATCGGACGTGTGGTTGCAGAGATATGAGCTTCTCAAAAGCGTCGCCACGGGTCGGGCCGGACCGCTCATATTCAGATTTGACCCATATACCACGGAAGGACAAGCGAGCGATTTGCGCTCGCTCATAATTAATACGAAATAATATGAATACGAAATAATGTTAATACGAAATAATATGAATACGAAATAATATTAATATGAGATAATATTAATACAAAATAATATGAATACGAAATAATATGAATACGAAATAATATTAATACGAAATAATATTAATACGTAATAATATTAATACGAAATAATATTAATACGAAATAATATTCATACGAAATAATATTAATACGAAATCATATTAATACGAAATAATATTAATACGAAATAATATGAATACGAAATAATATTAATACGAAATAATATTAATACGAAATAATATGAATACCAAATAATAATAATACGAAATAATAATAATACGAAATAATATTAATACGAAATAATATTAATACGAAATCATATTAATACGAAATAATATTAATACGAAATCATATTAATACGAAATAAAGTTAAAATGAAATATAATAAAATACCTACATAAATACGAAACTGATTTGGTAGAACAACAGACGGCAACGGCAAAACACGACCACACCGTTACGAAAATACCAATTCCTGACCGATAGATACAATCAAATAAGCCGAGAAGTCGGACACCGTCTCCCGCCTCAAATCTCCTCCCACTGTGTGCAACGGCGACCAATCGTGCACTGGCGATTGGCGCTCTGGGCCGAGTATTCTCTGAACTGGATCGGCCTGTGCCATCTCCGATCGCCGCCGAACATTCAGGTCACGTGCTGCTCGCGGCGGACAACAGAGCGGCGATTTCACGGCTGGTTACCGTCTGAAGCGCCGCAGCTCGTTATCGACGACCCTGCACGGCTGACGGGCTGAGGGTGAGGGTGAGGGTGAGGGTGAGGGTGAGGGTGAGGGTGAGGGTGAGGGTGAGGGTGAGGGTGAGGGTGAGGGTGAGGGTGAGGTGAGGGTGAGGGTGAGGGTGAGGGTGAGGGTGAGGGTGAGGGTGAGGGTGAGGGTGAGGGTGAGGGTGAGGGTGAGGGTGAGGTGAGGGTGAGGGTGAGGGTGAGGTGGAGGGTGAGGGTGAGGGTGAGGGTGAGGGTAGGTGAGGGTGAGGGTGAGGGTGAGGGTGAGGGTGAGGGTGAGGGTGAGGGTGAGGGTGAGGGTGAGGTGAGGTGAGAGGTGAGAGGTGAGTGAGAGTGAGAGTGAGAGTGAGGGTGAGGGTGAGGGTGAGGAGTGAGGGTGAGGGTGAGGGTGAGGGTGAGGGTGAGGTGAGGGTGAGGGTGAGGGTGAGGGTGAGGGTGAGGGTGAGGGTGAGGGTGAGGGTGAGGGTGAGGGTGAGGGCGAGGGCGAGGGCGAGGGCGAGGGCGAGGGCGAGGGCGAGGGCGAGGGCGAGGGCGAGGGCGAGGGCGAGGGCGAGGGCGAGGGCGAGGGCGAGGGCGAGGCGAGGGCGAGGGCGAGGGCGAGGGCGAGGCGAGGGCGAGGGCGAGGCGAGGGCGAGGGCGAGGGGCGAGGGCGAGGGCGAGGGCGAGGGCGAGGGCGAGGGCGAGGGCGAGGGCGAGGGCGAGGGCGAGGGCGAGGGCGAGGGCGAGGGCGAGGGCGAGGGCGAGGGCGAGGGCGAGGGCGAGGGCGAGGCGAGGGCGAGGGCGAGGGCGAGGGCGAGGGCGAGGGCGAGGGCGAGGGCGAGGGCGAGGGCGAGGGCGAGGCGAGGGCGAGGGCGAGGGCGAGGGCGAGGGCGAGGGCGAGGGCGAGGCGAGGGCGAGGCGAGGCGAGGGCGAGGGCGAGGGCGAGGGGCGAGGGCGAGGGCGAGGGCGAGGGCGAGGGCGAGGGCGAGGGCGAGGGCGAGGGCGAGGCGAGGGCGAGGCGAGGGCGAGGGCGAGGGCGAGGGCGAGCGGCGAGGGCGAGGGCGAGGGCGAGGGCGAGGCGAGGGCGAGGGCGAGGGCGAGGGCGAGGGCGAGGGCGAGGGCGAGGGCGAGGGCGAGGGCGAGGGCGAGGGCGAGGGCGAGGCGAGGCGAGGGCGAGGGCGAGGGCGAGGGCGAGGCGAGGCGAGGGCGAGGGCGAGGGCGAGGGCGAGGGCGAGGGCGAGGCGAGGGCGAGGGCGAGGGCGAGGGCGAGGGCGAGGGCGAGGGCGAGGGCGAGGGCGAGGGCGAGGGCGAGGGCGAGGGCGAGGGGCGAGGCGAGGGCGAGGGCGAGGGCGAGGGCGAGGGCGAGGGCGAGGGCGAGGGCGAGGGCGAGGGCGAGGGCGAGGGCGAGGGCGAGGGCGAGGGCGAGGGCGAGGGCGAGGGCGAGGGCGAGGGCGAGGGCGAGGCGAGGGCGAGGGCGAGGGCGAGGGCGAGGGCGAGGGCGAGGCGAGGCGAGGGCGAGGGCGAGGGCGAGGGCGAGGGCGAGGGCGAGGCGAGGGCGAGGGCGAGGGGCGAGGGCGAGGGCGAGGGCGAGGGCGAGGGCGAGGCGAGGGCGAGGGCGAGGGCGAGGGCGAGGGGGGGCGAGGGCGAGGGCGAGGCGAGGGCGAGGGCGAGGGCGAGGGCGAGGGCGAGGGCGAGGGCGAGGCGAGGGCGAGGGCGAGGGCGAGGGCGAGGGCGAGGGCGAGGGCGAGGGCGAGGGCGAGGGCGAGGGCGAGGGCGAGGCGAGGGCGAGGGAGGGCGAGGGCGAGGGAGGCGAGGGCGAGGGCGAGGGCGAGGGCGAGGGCGAGGGCGAGGGCGAGGGCGAGGGCGAGGGCGAGGGCGAGGGCGAGGCGAGGGCGAGGGCGAGGGCGAGGGCGAGGGCGAGGGCGAGGGCGAGGGCGAGGGGCGAGGGCGAGGGCGAGGGCGAGGGCGAGGGCGAGGGGCGAGGGCGAGGGCGAGGGCGAGGGCGAGGGCGAGGGCGAGGGCGAGGGCGAGGGCGAGGGCGAGGGCGAGGGCGAGGGGCGAGGGCGAGGGCGAGGGCGAGGGCGAGGGCGAGGGCGAGGGCGAGGGCGAGGCGAGGGCGAGGGCGAGGGCGAGGGCGAGGGCGAGGGCGAGGGCGAGGGCGAGGCGAGGGCGAGGGCGAGGGCGAGGGCGAGGCGAGGGCGAGGGCGAGGGCGAGGGCGAGGGCGAGGGCGAGGGCGAGGGCGAGGGCGAGGGCGAGGGCGAGGGCGAGGGCGAGGGCGAGGGCGAGGGCGAGGGCGAGGGCGAGGGCGAGGGCGAGGCGAGGGCGAGGGCGAGGGCGAGGGCGAGGGCGAGGAGGGCGAGGGCGAGGGCGAGGGCGAGGGCGAGGGCGAGGGCGAGGGCGAGGGGCGAGGGCGAGGGCGAGGGCGAGGGCGAGGGGCGAGGGCGAGGGCGAGGGCGAGGGCGAGGGCGAGGGGCGAGGGCGAGGGCGAGGGCGAGGGCGAGGGCGAGGCGAGGGCGAGGGCGAGGGCGAGGGCGAGGGCGAGGGCGAGGGCGAGGGCGAGGGCGAGGGCGAGGGCGAGGGCGAGGGCGAGGGCGAGGGCGAGGGCGAGGGCGAGGGCGAGGGCGAGGGCGAGGGCGAGGGCGAGGGCGAGGGCGAGGGCGAGGGGCGAGGCGAGGGCGAGGGCGAGGGCGAGGGCGAGGGCGAGGGCGAGGGGCGAGGGCGAGGGAGGGCGAGGGCGAGGGCGAGGGCGAGGGCGAGGGCGAGGGCGAGGGCGAGGGCGAGGGCGAGGGCGAGGGCGAGGGGCGAGGGCGAGGGCGAGGGCGAGGGCGAGGGCGAGGGCGAGGGCGAGGGCCGAGGGCGAGCGGCGAGGGCGAGGG
>JAXIVJ010008670.1:7500-54442 GCA_036785665.1 Chirona hameri
AGTGAACAGTGGACACGTCTGTTCCATTTGTTGAAATAACCAACGTTTGTTTGAGTACGCTGAACGAGAAAGTTTGTTCTGGCTGGGCCATGAACTGCTGCCGACTTGGCTATTACGCCTAAATCATGCGCTGCCAACTTGGCTATCACGCCTTAATCATGTGCGCTGCCAACTTGGCTATCACACCTAAATCATGTGCGCTGCCAACTTGGCTATCACACCTAAATCATGCACTGCTGGTGACTTGGCTGACACGCCTGTCATGTGCGCTGCCAACTTGGCTACCGCGCCTAAATCATGCCCGCTGGAATGTAGCTACTCGCACATATGAAGGTATGTAGGTGCATACCTGTTGGACATATGTGCGCGGACACGGGTTCGTTAAAGGGAATGTTTCACCTTTCTGAAAGATGGCAAATATTCGCTGGTTGTAGTCGAAAATATGAAGTAGGTTAAGATGGGGCAACACACCCCACCGGGGTAAAACGCCTCACCACGATAGCTCGGAATTTAAAAGGTCCCGGGAAAAAAATATTCTGCTCTACAAAACAAGCAACATATGGTCAGTGAACTCATAGAAGGCGACATAATTTCTGCGGCGCTTTCCAGAGATATAAGCAAAAGTCTGTTTTTGGAGCGTTTTTCTCTCTCGAATTTGAGTACTAAAATCGACCAGGAGCATGCTTTCTCTAAACACTTTTCTTCCAGATAATTCAAGCCAACTGAAGGGTCAGAATCTGATGTAGGAAAATGTCTATTGCTCATTTATAGGTTCATGCTCGTTTTGGGGTTTGGCTCACTTTTCATCGAAATCACGCAATGGGGTCAAATGACCATTTCGTCTTGGGGCAAGACTTAACCGTTGGGGCAAGACTTAACAATTGCTTAACCGTCAGAGGCGCACACGAGGGGGGCACACGGGCCCGTGTCCCCCCCCCTTACGAAATGCGGGGCCCCTCTGAGGCGGCCTCGTGGGGCCCCTCTGAGGCGGCCTCGTGGGGCCCCTCTGAGGCGGCCCCGTGGGGCCCCTCTGAGGCTGTCCCGTGGGGTCCCTCTGAGGCTTCCCCGTGGGGGTTCCTCTGAAGCTGCCCGGTGGGGCCTCTTTTTTGCTGTATTTAAAAAAAAAAATCCTGATATTTTTTACAAATGAAAGTAAAAGTTGTACATTATATATTAATCCGAAGTGTCCAGAGGCGCACACAAGGGGGGCACATGGGCCGGGCCCCCTTACGAAATGCGGGGCCCCTATGAGTTCCCGGATTTCGTAAGGGGCCCCGCGGTGGGGCCCCTTACGGACAGCCCCTCCCGCGGTGGAGCCTCTGTCCGGTTGTATTTTTGTTTTATAAAACAATAGCAAAATCCGGATGTATGGCCACACATGACAAATTAAATGGCCATGGAGACAAGACAAGTCAAAGTGTTCATTTTATATTTTTATACAAAGGGGCCCACCGCAAAAATATAGAAAGCGACGTTATCGCGAAAATGTGTAACGGGTCTCGAAGCTCTAAGGAGAACAAATATCAATATATAAAATAAGACACGAAGTGTGCCTCATACCAGAGGCGCATACAAAGGGGACACACTGGCCCACGCGCCCTTCCCCTTATGAAATGCGGGGCTCCTCTAATGGTGGGGCCCCTGTCCGGTTGTATTTTTAATAAGAAGAAAATTCGAATGTATTTTTTGCACAAATGAAGTGAGTTTTATTTTCTATTTTCATCTTAGCACATCACGACTGTCCGCGCCCCGTGACGTAAAGCGCCAATGTGCATCCGTGAATTCATTCAGGCGTGCGTTCGGTATCTGGAAATTGTTTTCCTTTGGATATTCTCCGCTGGATAATTATCGCCGATAATTTCCCCTTCGCGCGTTCGGCATCTACTCTGTCGGGGATAATTTTCAGTTGAAAAATTATCGCTCCGCAGAGCGTTCGGTATCTGCCAGCAGAGGCGCACACAAGGGGGGGGGGGGGCACACGGGCCCGTGTCCCCCCCCCCCTCACGAAATGCGGGGCCTCTGAGGCGGCCCGTGGGGGCTGAGGCCATTGTTTGGTTGTATTTTTGTTTATTAATACAAATCCGGATTTATCTTACAAATGAAAGTAAAAGTTTTACCTTTTATATTTTCATCCGAAGGGCCCAGAGGCGCACACAAGGGGCACACGAGCCCGTGTCCCCCAAATGCGGGGCCCTATGACGCGGCCCGGTGGGGCCCCTGTCCGGTTGTATTTTTTTGTAATACAAAAAAAAAATCCAGATGTATATCTTACAAATTAAAAGTGAAAGATTGCATTTGTTATTTTCATCCGAAGGGGCCCACCGCGCAAATATAGAAAGCAAAAGTTATCGCGAAATTGTGTAACGGGTCGAAGTTATAAGGATACAAATATATAAAATAAGATGCGAAGTGTTCCTCATACCAGAGGCGCACGCAAGGGGGACACACAGGCCCACGTGCCATTCCCCTTATGAAATGCCGGGCCCCTTTAAGACGGTTCGGTTCGGTGGGCTGGTTAAATTATTAATCATCTTATTGAATTACAATAACATGAGCAAAGGCTACTTTCTCCATCTTATTTCGGTTCGGTGGGGCACCTGTCCGGTTGTATTTTTTATAAGAAGAAAATTCGGATGTATTTTTCACAAATGAAAAGTGAGTTTTTATTTTCTATTGTCATCTTGCACACCACGACTGTCCGCGGCCCGTGACGTAATGCGCCAATGTGCAGATCCGTCCATCCATTCAAGCGTTCGTTCGGTATCTGGAAAATTTTTAATTTGGATATTCTCCGCTGGAAAATCATCGACGATAATTTTCCCTTCGCGCGTTCTACTCTGTCGGGGAAAATGTTCCATTATCGCTCTGCAGAGCGTTCGGTATATGCAAATATATTGGCTTTCGGCTTTCCATCTGCTTTTTGCGTGCGCTGTAAAGCACGTATTTAACTCAACTCAGGCGTGAAATTGGTATTAGCCGACCTTAAAAGCAACAGGAATTACTTTGAAAACACATGTGCAAAAACTCAAGTTATAAGACAGCAAATGGCCGCCGGTGAACGCAGCGGCAGTCGTCAGCTGGCTACGACGAAGGGATAATATCCAAGCGGACATTTTCCACGATTCTCGCCCGCGGCGGAAAATTATCGGGGATGATTTTCCATTTTCAAAATACCGAACGTGATCCTTGTCAGGTCAATGTTGATGTCACCAATGTCACCAAATGTCAGTTGGTCATATATGGGTGTACTTAAATAACTGTTTGCCTCGAGAACTAGGAGCGCCGAAAAATAAATTCAGAAAAAATACATTCGAAAGATATTTAACCCGCGCCGTGCCGGGGGGCGGGTGTTAGACACCCCCCTAAGGTTTTTCGGGGTTAGCAGAAAAACTGCGTTTTTTGTACAGCTGTTAGGGCATCAATTACCCACATTATGTGAAATTATTGACCTCGGGTCACCTCAGTTCAGGTCACCAGGTCTAGGTCACGTGACCCACTTAAAAAAGTTTGCGGTCGTACCACAGCCACAGTTTTTGGCCAATCGGTTTCAAACTTACAGAATTTCATAAGGTCATAGGTACCTACATTTCGGATATCTAATATTTTGTAGGTATATCGGTGACCTAAGGTCGGGTCAATTTCGTGACCTCCCCATTATAAGTCGATGGGGAAATATTCAAATGCTTTCTATTTCAAGGATACGCATGATATCAGTCCAATTCCTTCTGGGTCATGTTATCATAGGTCATTCTTGATGATCCAGGTTAATTTTTTGTTCAGTGACCTCTACAGGGTCAGTCGAGGTCATATGAGGTCACCAACACTTTGTCAATAACTCTAGAAAGAATGAAGATATATAAGTGCCACCGGCACCAATGTGTTCGTCTCGTTGATAAACGTCTCCCAATATGCAACATGATCTACTTGGGTCACCACTTAACCTTGACCTGAGGTCAAACTTCTAATTTGGTCTAAACTGGTCAACATGAATATGATTCGAAGTGCCTTAAAGAGACGAACACGATGGTGTCAAAGTATTGCCTTATCATTGTTAGGTCAAAAGTTAGGTGCGAAAACTGTTTTGCCCAAAAAAATAGCCTTTTTGACCTTTGATGACCTCTGAAGTTTGGAGCTCACACTATTGACATGAGCTAAAATATGGGGGAACCAATGGCGATTGCATATTTTAATAGCTTTCGATAGCTCTTTTCGTTTGTTCCCAGCTATCATAGTTCCCGAAATATTTTGGGGTTTGGAAGCGAATCTGACGTTCTTATTTCCCCAAACAAGCAAGAACAGCACGTATTTGTTATCCGAAAATCACCCCACTTTATGTCCCCTGAATACGCCTATGACTTTTATTTTGAAACTTGTCTTATGATATATTAAAGACCTGTATATTTAAAGTTCAAAAACTTTTTTCATGAAAATCGGTTAAACCACATGACCACAATGACCTTTCAAACAACACCCAAATTTGTATTGTGTTTTGCCCCCGGCCCCCATTGTTGAATAAAAATGAAATCCCGGGTCTTTATATAAATATATTTTTATGACAAGTCGAATGGTGTTTGTCTCATCGAAATCGAACGAGCAGTTCTCGAGATCTCTGGGGGGGGGGGGGGAGCTGAATCTCCTCCCCCGCGCAGATTAAACGGACTGACCCACCTTTTTGAAAGTTGTCGAATCACACTTAATTATATGTCAACATGTCAGGTGAGGTCAGCTGAACATGTTCGTGAACTTTTTATTCCGAAAAATTGCTTATCTTGGAAGATATTCAACTTTTAGTTTTAAGCGGAAAGTTTGGTTGGTGACGTCATATGATTTGTTTTTAATAACAGGGAAATCCTTTGTGCTGCCAAATATATGACACAATTTTTTGTCGACATCTATTGCGCAGAAGAAGAAAAAACAGCGAACCACCCGGTGTTTAGATTGGCTACCACTATGAGCTGGAGTTGTTTCAGCAGTTGGCCGACAGGGACCGCCAGTGAGCCAGGGTGTTATGACGTCGCAAGCAAATGGTACCACTAAATATATATTTATTTATTTATTTATAAATAAATACATATTTAGCGTTAAATATTTAACTGGTACCATTTGCTTGCGACGTCATAACACCCTGGCTCACTAGCGGTCCCTGGCGGCCAACTGCTGCATCAACTCCAGCTGATAGTGCTAGCCTCTAGATTGCGAACCACCCGGGGATCGAGAAATAAAAGACGAAAACATTCCAAGGCTGACTTTAAAACAAGTCGACTATCATTGCCAGTTGGGTAAAGAGAGACGACGCTGTCGGTTTAGAGGCCCTATTCAAATACACATGGGCCTTATTTTTGTACAGATGTCAAAATCAAACTCGAATGTCTTTTAATTAGATCATTGTGGTTGTTTTAACTGCTACCATACTTAATTTCAAGGCCAAGCCATCAAAATGGCTATCTTAGCTCAAATATAATGTTAAGGTGGGATAGTCCCTGTAACGTAATTCTGGCGGCCTGCAGGGAATAGAGTGAAATGTAATGTTATTGAAATATGTCAATGGCCTAAATTGATAATTGTATCAGCACTGAATTATGAACTGCAGGAAGCGAACTGAGTCCAGAAAGTTATATCTCAATCAACTTATGACAACTTCTCAAATCTTGTAGAGAAGATTGGCCTGTTTTCACATAAGATTTTACTATAACTGTATAGATGTTCGGTGATGTGTCATCCTGCACTTATTGCTGCTTGTATTTATATTTCCTGGCATCATGTATAACGTCCCCTCAATAACGCTCAAAACGAACACAATAAGGCAATTTAGCCTGGAAAAGTTTATAAGCCAGAGCTAAAACTTAACCCAATTCTGGCCGCTGTCATTCTTGCCGTCGGCTAGAGGTGAAACTGAAATTGGCGAAAGCCTGCAACACGGCTACAGAAACTTTCTGAGATCATGCTGTGAAAACAACACGCATAAATTACTGATTTGATCGAAAACCCCTAAACTTGCAATCCACAGAAGCTTGCGACAATACATACTTCTCGTGTGTCTATTTTGTAGCACGGTTTCAAAAGTTTTCGTAAACGTGTGGCGAGTTTTCATCCGCGGTTCCCCTGATCCGGAGGCGGTGACTTGGCTGGCAGGCTGCTTCACTCTCCCAGCTGGGTGATGTGTTTGGCGACCCCGCTCTATGTTGACGGCCAAACAGACCTGCAGTATGTTAGCCGGCATTGTGCGTGCCACTCTCACATGGCGTGCTGACTGCTGATATTAGAGGGGGAGAGGCAGAGGAGTGCGTCAGCTGTGCACCGTGCAATGCATTATCTCCCGGGACTGGCAACTAGTGATGTCAATCGGTAACCAAAATTTTGGTATACCAAAAAAATACCAATACCAAGTTGGTAACCGGTCGGTCAGGCCAGAATGTTGTGGTCACTTATCGGTATCACAGTCCACAATTTCCCCCTCTTTTTCAGCAATAGGTCTCATAAATAAAACAATTACAACAACTTATCCTCTATGTGATACATTATAATAGTAGATTTGCAGTAATATCAAGATTCAAGAAAACCTGCATTGAACATAATGATGATGATTTGGCTTAAGAGCACTTCAATACACATGCTAAAAGCAACAGAAACCAGACATTGGTTTATTTGTAACAGGCTCCTGGCTGCTACCCCTATTTGTAACAGGGGGGGGGGGCGGATTCTGCCCCCCCCCCCCCCCGGAGATCTCGAGATCTACCCGTCCGATTTTCGAAAATGAAACGGCGTTTGGTTCCCCTTAACACGATCTACATTTATAAAAAATAAGAAAATATTTTTTTTTTAAAGGGGGGCAACAGGGGGGCAAAAACTACAAATTGTAGTGATATATGTGTTCCAACACAGCTGTCATGTTTATCAACCGATTTTAATACAACCAATGGGAATCGATAGAGGTTGAATTGGAGATTTATTTATGGCGATGACGTTTGCAAATTCAAAAATCATAGGCGTGTGCAGGGCACTCAATATGGGGGTGAAGTAAATGCGGAATAAAACTATTTTTTATGTTTTTTTTTAATGAAATGGTATGTTATTGTGACATTAGACAAAGCAGTTATAAATCATATTTTTGCCATAGGCGGTACCGGGTTAGTGAAAAAGGGAGGTCAAATAGGAAAACAAATATTAACCGCAGGTATGCTGCTACCCAGCACTATAAATAAGTTACTGATCGTAGATAGTTCCTTTTTGCATGTTGTACTTCATCATAGGCGCATCCAGGATCCAAACTGGGGAGGCGCAAGACCTTTTTATAAGTATATTATCCGCTATTATGATACTAACTAGTGAACGGTGACTATTTCACTTACAATTTCAATTCACATTGCTTACCCCCTTTTTACCCTACCTGGACTCGCCTATTATCTCATAATCGTTCGTAGAGTACCCTGTAGTGCGTGTTTCATCCGAAAACTGCAGTATGTTATGTCATTGTAGGCCCATGCATCTTAGTTTCCTTGCAATAATATGACCCCCTTTCTTCCATTCCTGAGCGCGCCTCTACAAAACATGATTTTATTCCTTCTTTGGGTCGCATATGTGCATACATCATTATAAGTTAACCGTATATTGCGCCGTACTCGCTGGTTTATCGTCATCACCATGCCAGTCACCCCCCTTTTCATGTGCCTGAACACGCCCCTGCACCTCTATATGTAATAAATTATAAAAATAATGGAAGGAGAAGCTATCTTTTATATCTTGATAGCTATAAATGCTCCTTACATCGCTCAATGCTTGGCGATGTAAGGAGTATTCAATGAAGTATTCAATGCTTGGCGCGAAGCCGCGCCAAGCATTGAATACTTCATGGAAACCCCCCTTTTCAAGCCCCTGAAACCACCTCTGCCATGCAATTTTTATGATATTTAATTAACATCAACTAATTTGCACTTGTTGCAATCACCGTAAACCGATGTAACTCCTTCATAATTGAGGCAGTTAGGAAGAAACCGTGAAGATCTCATTTCCGTATTATCGCCAAATGTCGCCGCCGAACCCTCCCAAAACCGTGCCCTGCAATCTCTGCAACCACACGTCTGATTGACAAGCGGACTTATTTGCTAAGCATATAAGCTGTGTATCCAACCTACCCTATAAGCATATATCCAACCCACCCTGTTTGAGATCGATGCCGAATCATGTGGGTGACTACCACTGCGCGTGGCGCGTGCCGCGTGAGGGGTGTTGAAAAGTGTTTTCTCGCAAAAACTCTGCAACGGCTGAGCCGATTGTGTGCAAATTTTGTGTGTGGTTAGGGACCTCTCTTCTGCCAGCTTCCCACAAGTCAGGGGTGGGGTGGATCTGCACGTGCGCACGTGTACACCCCTATTCTGTATCTCAGGAACGGCTGAGCCGATTGTGTTCGAATTTGGTGCATGGTTAGGGACTTCTCAGCCGCCGCCTTTCCACGAGCCAGGGATGTGGTGGCTTTGCACGTGCGCACGTGCACACCCCTATTCTATATCTCAGGAACGGCTGAGCCGATTGTGTTCAAATTTGGTGTGTGGTTATGGACCTCTCAGCCCCCACTTTCCCACTAGTCAAAGGTGGGTGTCTCTGCACGTGCGCACGTGCGCACCCTTTTTGTATCTCAAACTACTTGCCCGATCAAGTTGAAATTCCCCATACATTTCCTTCGCGCTCGCTCGTTCATCGCCAACTACGGCGTCTTACTGGTGGTACATGTTACATAAACATCAGACCACATGATAGGCTTACTACTTGTACGCTGTTCATTCATTGTGTGGTGTTTGAATGATAAGTGCTTCTTAAATAGTAAGTGCAACTACTGAGTCTGACTTTGCCTTTGAGATGCCTGAGATGCCTTTGAGCTCCAAAATATGTGCATAGCAAAGTCTGATGTATTCTCATTTCTCTGCATGTTATGTGCATTGCATTAAGGTTGAATTATGCATTTGTAATTTGTATGGAAGAATTGCATTGATGGTTTTCTCTGGCATACCATTTTTGCCATTTATTTGTCTGATGTTCAAACTGTTATATTTTTCTTCTGACAAATACTACAATGTATCCCAAATGTTCTTGTCTAGTCATCTGACGTGAATTTTCCAAATCGTTGAAATTTTGGTATATTTTGGTCTGGGGAAAGTCGGTTTGGTATTTGTTTTTCAAAGCTTTGCGAAAGTTGGTATCGGTTCGGTCATGTTATAAAAAAAATGACATCACTAATTGCAACTCCTGCCTTAGTTCTTACCAAAGTGATATAAAAACACCGTGCACTGCACATGCCGAACAACATTCCACGAACAGCCAGATGTAATGATGCGCAGCCCCATGGTAGGGATTAATTATTATAGGTACTCGTTTTCTCAAGCACAGGAAGCTTGGGTAGATGATGAGTCAGCCTTTACAGAGTGCAGTAAAATATTTAATGTCATGCATTTGTAAAGCCAGAACAACTGCCGTTTTCAGTGGCAAAGGATGCACAACATGCTTTGATATTTCCAGATTTTCCAGCTTTATATTTACGATTTCTGCCATTTTTCTTGAAAATGGCACGGACGATCCAGATGTTACGGCAAACTTCAATAGGGTCGTTGCCATTCAGTTCTCCGGGCGCATCCACCAACGCTTTGCAGTGTGCCGGAGAACCTTATGCTGCACCGCACGACTTCTATGTCGTGCGGCGCAACATACCTCAGCAGGCTGCATTTCACTGCCTTCCGTCCATCGCTTTTCCAACAGAACCAACCCTCTTTGTGCCATGATGATATACAGTATTATGAAGGGTCCCTTCCCGGACATGTTGATAACCTTTGGCCGTATTTTGAATAATAAAACGGTATTTGATGTATCTGAATGGCATAACATTTCAAACGGAAACCTTAAAAGTGGCATTAGGCAGGACATGAGCTAATAGGAGGCATTGGGCAATGGGCATGCTTTTATTATGCGTTCATTTGATGTTGAACAAAACCTACCAGCTTCTCTTTGCAAACAAATAAGAATTGTTTAAGTGGCTTAGTTTGCTGACTGCCGAAATGACCAGCTACACTCTCTACTCCGGGCACCTGTGGAAATATGTTGTATCTTACCTTAGGGTGGTCCGAAATGTAACAAATATCTCCGATGCAACGGGAACCATGTTTGTCAATTGCTCCTTGCTATAGCTTTCCAAAATAGAGCGGCAATCGATATTTTGAATATTTTTTCTTCCGCCAAAATGTATTGAAGTTCGTCCGATTTTAGCCAAATTAGCGATTTTGTATCACTTTCACTACTTATTAACGGGTTGCAATTTCCAGTGCAATGTGCTGACTTTGTTACTTTCTGCGTAGAAAAGCATCGATAGCCACACTGGGAAGTGTATTGGCATCCAACCCTACGGACAGACTAAGATCGTGCCATATACCATAGGACCTATATACCACCGTCGCCGTTAGGTAAGGTCAATGGCCAGGGAGTCACACCCTTACTTCACCACCACCACGACCTTCCTTCACAATATCTCCGGGTTGCACTTGATAGAAATTGGCATGCGGATTAACGGGTTCCAACTGTTGGTTGAAATCACTTCCATTAGACTCAGACAGACAGGTTAGACATTAAACGGTTATGGAACGGAGAAACTGCTACCAGGAATATCGAGTGATCACCGTGTGGTACTTCGGAAGGCAGTCCTCATCAGTGTCCTTCCGCGCGTTGCTGATTCTCCAGGTCACGCTGCACTCCTACCCGCCTGGACTGGATCAACCACCGAAGAAGGTTCTGACTGCGGAGCGAATGGCGGGGTAGTTGAGGCCGTACGTCGAGCCCTCGATGACAGCCAGGGACATCATCCTTACCAGATGAACAACCTGCATCTTCAACTGCTCAGGATATCAGCGGGAGCTGAGCCGAAACACGGAGTCCACGATGTCGAGCACAAGCAGGCTCAGAAGAATCTTGACGATGCCCTTGAAGGACTTGAAGCGGAGGAAAAAGTTGCTCGTCTGGTCGACTTCTCCTCGCTGCGCGATGCGCCGCTCTTGATTCATTCCCTGGACGGCAGTGCAGATGAACAGAAGCACCGATGAGGACGTTAGAAGGAACAGGATCGTTTCTAGAGCCAGAAGTCCTTCCTCGGCTGTCTTCACCCATCGGAACTCGTTGACGAACTCCACACCGAACGCGCGCTGGTTGAACTCCGCCCTTGTCTCGAGGCTAAGCTGGTAGGCCACGAAGCCGAAAAAGCACATGAGTAGAAGGAAGCACCACCAGACGGCGAACATCGTCCTTTTCCAAAAGTGCATGATGACCTGGTGGTGGAGCGGTTGGACCACCCCTACGAACTAGTCCACGGCGAGGAAGAGGTTCGCTGTCTTGGCGGCCAGGGTTGCTCCGAGGATCATGCACTGCATCATGTATGAGCGGCGCACAACAGCAGAGGTGCAGCATCGGCGTACAACACGTCTGCCATCCCGATCATGAAGAGCGAAGTCCCGAACAGGTAGTCGGTGAGGGTCATGTTCAGGATCAGAAGGAGCATGGGTTCCTCGGGCATGCAGCGGTCACCGAGGATGACCGCCAGTGGCAGGGATAAGTTCAGGGATAGTCCGCCCCTGTAGCTCAGTTGGGAGAGCGCCGGACTTCTGACCTCACTCGGTAGTGGCAGCCCGGGTTCGAGTCGCTTCGGCGCCCGGTATTTGCCCCTGGCTGGGATGATCTGTGGCCGGTGGCAGCGATCACACTCAAGGTCAGGTGACGTCAGAGGGTGGGGCGGACCGTGTCCAGGTATGTCGGGCACGTCAAACTTTCGCTTCTAAATTCTGCCGAACGCCAGGAATTGCTTGATCGGGTGATGGGGTCAGGGTCTGCGCAACAAGCAATGCTTAGCGCGGGGCCTGACCTCGGAAATCCATCCATTCAAAAACATTCGGACTAAATTGATTTGAAAAAAAGTTCAGCATCAGTAGGAAGCCGTCGAGGGCTTTCAACCACGCCAGAAGCATTGGCGGATGGAGTTCGGTTGATGAAGTCACAGCTAAATGAGATCAAAAGTCCAGGGAATGCAGCTCTGAAGCGGTTTCTACACCCGAGGCTTCACAGCTCTGGATCTTGTGATGCCTTCTTAAACCACAGGGCATCCGGGTTTTTATCAAGAGCTACTATGAAATGTTGGACCGAACGCAAGAAGTCGTTGAAATGTTGTATATGTACATGTTTTGTTTCTTTCTTCTAAATGACACCGAATGCTTCCCGAATGATGCTTGGTGCTGCATTCAGATGAAACTTGGTAGAAGCCGGTACGATTCGTCAGATTCTTAAGGCGATACAGATTGCTGACACTATCCTCTATAACACAATCCGTGCTGCTGATATTGGTTTATACAGAAAGTCGTTGCCATGACAATGTCTGCAAGACAATTTTTTCTTCTTCTAACCGCCACTCATTAATAGGTGACCAGGAGTGCCCCGCTCTCGATCCCAACGACGCACGACACCTTACGTTAACACCAGAGAACAAAAGAGAATATGTGGCGGCACTCCCAGCTAAGAAATGGAAACAAACATCAAAAGCATATGAAGAGAGGTAGTTTGGGTGTTAGATGTGGTGATATAAAAGAAGACGGAAAGTAGTCATTGCTGAAAACAGCAAATGACTGCCCCCCCCCCCCTAACCACGTCCCAGGATATCATCCTCACTCATCCTCATCCAGGGCAGGATGAGGATGGATTCATTCACTCTCATCCTCATCCAGGACAGGATGAGGATAGATTCATTCACTGTGTTTGTAAAGGGGATATCAGTCACACAGGGCGGAGGACAAATTATGGTCTATTTTCAAGCTTTTCTTGCTGGTACTTTGTGGATCAGCTAAGCGTAGGTTGTTGCTGAGTGGGGATCCCGAAGCCAGCGCCAATGAATGGGTATATACCTAATAATACCCTATTATAATATATCTGGTATTATATAGTAGAAAATGATAATGGATAGTCTGTGGATAATATATTGCAGGAGAGGTGATTATGATATATACAGGGGCGTAGGAACTATGTTCAAGTTGGGGGAGGGGGGCAGGAGGCATTCTGAAGTCGATTCTTTCCATGCAACGCCCATAGGCGTAATGTTAAAATCCAAAATGTTGGGGGGTGGCTACTCCCCCCCTGCCCCCCCCCCCCCCCCGGCTCCTACGCCTATGGATATATAGGGCAAATATGAAATCTGAGAATATGTCACATTGTTCTTATGCAATGAACATGAAAGGTGATACACTCTGTACCTACCGATATGTAAATTATGTGTATGCGAACAAGAGTTGTAACATTGTACTATTCTTGTTAAGTGTTGCATAATATTATTATTGTATGATTGTAATCACGTATATTATTATTACTATGTCAAGTTGACAAGTGTTTCCTACATATTGTTAGAATTAACCAAATGTTTGCGAACAATACTTTGTATAATAGTCTTATATCTTGGAATATCGTTTAAGTTTGGAAATTGAGGGGCTATGCTATTATTCCATAGCTTAGGGCCAAGGCTCCCTCCTCAACAGGTGATGAATAATCGATAATTGCGGTTTGGGAATGGTTGCTTTAAATGTTTAGTCTGCCTTCTTTGAAGACTATTGGCTTCATGTATTTCATATACTTTGTCAAAAGCTATTGATAACTGTTTAGTTATGAACTTTTGCATCACAATGATCATCTGTTATTTTGCTATATCGGCTAACTTCAACATGTTATATTTTTTTGAAGATTGGCTCTGAACTATGGGGGGGGGGGGGGGGTATACATATTAAATCAGTCTCACAGTCCTCTTTTGTAAAATCATTAGCTTATCAAGCTGATAATTATAGTTCCTACCCCAGATCATGCAAAACTAATTCAGATAGGGAAGAATTAGACCATTATACAAAGTATGCGTAGTTCTTTTGTCTAAGCAGTACCATACTCTTGCTATTATTCCAATGTCTCTACTTATTATGTTTGATATATACGCAATATGCTTTGTAAACTTAACCCGTGCACTGCAGGGGCTTTGCGCCGAACACGAACTGCAGGGGGGTTGATTTCCGCCCCCCTGAGATCTCAAAAATTACGCTACATAGCGAGAAGCGCTAAACGGGATTTGATAGCTTGATACATGTTCTATCGAAAGTATTCAGTATTGTTTTAGGTCAGGTCAAAATTGAGGTCACCAGAGGTCATCAAAGGTTAAATTTTCCAGTTTGTTTTCCTGTTTTAGGACATTGCTCCAGAAGTTCCCATATATCTCAGACACTATGCTAGTTAGAAACAAACGGAAAAAGCAAACGACAGCCAATGAACTGTTCAATCGATAAAGTGTCCTCAAATTTGATCTCATGTCAACATTTGAGGCTCCAGAGGTCAAAAAGGGGAAAAATTCCGTTTTTTTGTTAAATCGTTTTTCGCTATTAACTTTTTACTTAATAAAGATAACGGAAAACTATTTACGACATTATGTTTATATTGTCAAGGCGCTTTGAATAATATACATGGTAATCTTGTTAAGTTAACTTAAAATTTGACCTCAGGTCAAGGTCAAGTGGTGTCCCAAGTAGGGCATGTTGCATATGTGAAGACGTGTCTCGACGAAACAAACACATTGATGTTTGTTTTACTTCTCTATCTTTATTATGTCGGGAGTTATTGAAAACAAAAAGTGATGGTGACCTCGGATGACCTCAAATGACCCAATAGGGGTCACTGAACAAAACTTACACTCGTATCATCAAGAATATCCTATATTAACATGATTGACGAGATAACATGATATTAACGAATTGTAAGTACTTATGCCCTCATGACATCCTGTAAGGTTGAAACTGATCGGTAAAAAACTCTGGCTTTGGCACAACTGCAAACATTTTTGGAGGTGGGGTCACTTGACCTGGTCTGGTGACCTGACCTGAGATGACCCGAATATATTTTTTTTCTTCAAAGTGTGCGCAATTGATGTCCTAACAGGTGTGCTAAAATCCGGCGGCGCTGCGCGCCGCTGTTTTTTCGCTATCTTTGAAAATCCTGAGGCAGGGGGGCGGAAATCAACCCCCTGCAGTGCGCGGGTTAAGTGTTTTATCAATTACCACGCCCAAGTATTTTATGTTAGCATTTTCTTCTACAGGTATGTTGTTCATCTTCACATCAAGCTTGGAATCTGAGGAACGGGTTGTGCAATATCGGGTAAATGTCTGAGACATTTAGTGAGAGGAAGTTGGCACAAACCAGCCAGTGATGCGCAGTAAAAGTGCATTTACAGTTATTTGAAGATTAGTGATACTTTTACTTTTAAATACAATTGCAGTGTCATCAGCATATGATAAGCAAATCATATCAGCGCTTAACTTGGGCAAATCATTTATGTATATGATGAAAAGAATTAGACCCAAAATTGACCCCTGGGAACACCCATGGTGACTTCTTTATAAGCTGATAATGTATTTCTGAGTTTAACACATTGTGTTATTACTGATAAATATGATGAGATAATTGTATGAGACTTGTGCCTGACACCATATTTATGATGCTTTTTCAGAAGGAGGTCGATGTTTACTGTATCAAATGCCTTTTTAAATAAAGACACAAACCCAATGCAAATTCTCCCTCCTCAAAAGCCCTTGTAATGGTATCCTGAAGAAGAAGAAGAATAGGCATGTAGGTGGCTTTCAGGGCCTATTTTAAGGGAAAACCACTAGGGGGGCAAAAGATAACCCAATTTTTGGGGCATCTTTTTGTGGCAAAAAGGTACACCCATGTTTTTCCTCCGCAGATTTAGGACCGGTTACCTTATTTTAGTATTCGAGCTTAAGAAATTCACTTTTCGAATTGACAAATTGATTTTGTGGACATTTTTCCGATTACAAAAATGTTTTGGGGTCAAAAACCAACAAAAAAGATCCTAGATAGCTATTTGGAAGAGAATGTCATTTATTTTCTTCTCACGTTTTGTATTTGCAATTTGCTTTGAAACTGTATTATTTACGATTTTTCAAACATTTATTGTTTTCCCACCGAAAATGGCATGACAAGACGTCATTAAAACGTTATTATCTCCCAAAATACTACATTACTTTCATTGATTTTTTTTAAAGACGTAGCATTGATGCAGTGTAAGGTACTGACAGTTTCACGTTGATATCATCACAGTTTTAAAGTGATTGAGAAAATCCGGGAGGGGGCAGATTCTGTTCCCAGCAGGGCGCGTGTCACCGGGGCTGCTTGAATTACATCAGGTGCGCTGTTTTGTCTATCATTGAAAGCAAGGGATACATAACAACTTCAAATTCAATCACTTAAGAGAAGAAGAAAAAAACTTTTCATGAAGTTTTATCCTAAGATCATTGTTTTTCACGTTCAGTGCAGGGAACGCACAGGGGGGGGGGGGGGGGGTGCATACTTGTATTGCATGCCTCCCCCAAATTCCTGTGTGTGTGTGTGTGGGGAGGGGGGCATTTGCCCCTGATGTCCGCCCCCTGGATCCACCAGTGGGAGCGGATACCCTCCCCCTTAGGTTTTTGGAAATAGCGAAAACGACGCCATTTCGCGCCGCCATTTTTGGTACAACTGCTTGCCTGTCAATTGCCCAAATCCTGTTCTTTTGTTTACCTCGGGTCTCCTCAGGTCACGTCACTAAGTCAAGTCTAGTGATCCCACCTCCAAAAAATGTAAGGTCGTGCCGGAGCCACATTGTTTGACCGATCAGTTACTGGATTTAATCAGATCATAAACACCTACAATTCTGCTATTTCGGATGATTTTATATCGGTGACCCAAGGTGAAGTCTATTTTGAAAGACTATTTTGAAAGAATTATAAGTCATTGGAGAAACATGAAAATGCATATAAATCCACAGGAAATGGCTAAATTTGCCCAATTTTCACCAGAATCCCGCATCTTCTGAAAAATACAAAGATCCAGTGCCGGATCTACGGTTGGGCAAAATGGGAAATTGCCCCCCCTCCCCCCAAAAAAAAGACTCATGAAATTGGCTCAAGATTGACACATTTCTAATATAGAAGAAAATCGAATCAACTTTTACTAAGGAAAGTTAGCTTTGAATAAGCTATCAATGCATAAGCAAGCCAAATCCGATGCGTTTTTAGAATTGTGTGAGACTTTTTGGAATCTTTCCCCCCAACCACCCGTTCTGGATCCGCCAAAGTAAAGATACATGTGGTATTTTATCCTGTGACCTCCACGAGGTACAAACCCTGAGGTCATTCGCCATTTTTCTTCCATAATTTTTTTTACTGAACCAGTAAGGTGCCGTAGTTGGCGATGAACGAGCGAATTCGCAAAGGAAATGTATGGTAAATTTCAACTCGATCAGGGAAGTAGTTTCTGAGATACAAATACGTGGTGCATACGTGCGCACGTGCAGAGGCACCCCATCCCTGAATTGTAGGAAAGTGGCGGCTGAGAGATCCCTAACCGCACACCAAAATTGAACACAATCGGCTCAGCAGTTGACCCCACCCAGTCCAAATTGTGCGGCGACGTTCCTGATTCAACAACCCCCGATATCCCCCACTCTGCCGCTAATGAGCAATTGTTCAAAGGATATTGAAATTCAAGATATTCCGGGAATAATTTAAAGATACTTATTTTGGCTTGGAAATACTAAAACTTAGGAATATCATGACATTTGCATTGGATTTGTATACATTTATCCACTGGCGGATCCAGGGGAGGGGGCATCATGGGCAAATGCCCCCCCCAGGAATATGGGGGGGGGGGGAATTCAATACAAGTATCCCCCCGCGCGTTCCTAATTTATCTTAAAATCGTAAAAAAATGCCTTTGCAGCAGTCAAAATCCAACTATCCACGGTCAAAAAACGGAAAATTCCGCGCAGTTTCGCGGCATGACACAACTTTCGCAATTGCTTATACAATTAGGAAAATGGGAAAATGAATTCAATTAAGTGTCTGGCAGAGGCTCTCCTTGGCGGTAATTGCTGGCACTGGCGGATCCAGGGGAGGGGGGGGGGGGGGCATCAGGGGCAAATACCCCCCCCCCCCTACTGGAATTTGGGAGGGGCATTCAATACAAGTATGCCCCAGCGCGTTCCCTGCACTGCACGTGAAAAGCACTGATCTTAGGAGAAAACTTTACGAAAACGGAAGTTTTTCTTCTTCTCTCGAGTGATTTAATTTGTAGTTTGTAGCAGCCCCGGTGACACTTAACACGCTGGGGGAGGGGGGAATCTGCCCCCCCCCCTCCCGGATTTTGTATTCAATAACTTGAAAACTATGATAGATATCAGCGTCAAACTTTCAGTACCTTATGCTGCATCAATTCTACGTCTTCTTACCAAATATCAATGAAATTGATGTAATTTTATGGGAGATAATGACGTTTTAATCACGTCATGTCATGCCATTTTTGGTGGAAAAATGATAATGTTTGAACAATCGTAAAAAATAGAGTTTTGAAGCAACTTGAGAAAGAAAAAACATCAAAAGAAAGGAAATGACACTCTCTTAAAAATAGTTATCTCGGATTTTCAAAGTGTTGTGTTTTTTACCCAAAAAAATAAGATGATTTTTTTCGGAAAAAAGAAATCCACATTTTTTTCAAGTGAATTTCTTAAGCTCGAATACCAGAAAAAGGTGACGGGCCCAAATCTGCGGAGGGGAAAAATGGGGTTCCTTTTTGCCACACAAAAAAAATGCCCCCTCCCCCACACGGAGAGAGGTGGATCCGCCAGTGCATTTATCACCAGGTAAGCATATTTTATTTTAATTTAATACCTATCGAGCGAAAAATGACATATAAATACCGAAATCAGGGTGGGCAAGATTTCTTGACTGGGGGGTGGGAACGGCTCACTGGGTGGGCATTTGCCCCCCCCCCCAGTTAACATGTTAAAATAGGCCCTGGTGGCTTTGTTTTTCTGAAAACCAAACTGATTTTGTGAATCAGGGGTGGTAAAAGTGCTTTGAGTGCCCCCGACCAAAAGTTGCACATACACAAATGACCCCAGCTCAGCTGAGGTCAGTTTTTACTTCACATGAATACCCTAACACCTGGTTGCACGCTCACACCATCCCTATATTTAATCCGCGCCGTACGGGGGGGGGGGGGGCGTGTTCAAACACCTCCCTCAGGTTTTTCGCGGATAGCAGGAAAACCCGCTATCCGCGACAGCTTTTGGCACAGATGTTTGGGAATTAATTATCCACATTATGTAACAAAAAATACCTCGGGTCATCTCAGGTCAGGTCACCAGACCAGGTCACGTGACCCCACCTCCAAAAGAACTTGTAGTCGTACCACAGTCACAGTTTGTGGATGATCAGTTTTACGCTTACATGATTTCATAAGGTCATATACATCTACAATTCGTTTGTCTTGTATTTTGTATATCAGTGACCTAAGATCGGGTCAATTTCGTGACCTCCCCATTATAAGTTAATGGGGAAATATTCAAATGCTTCCTATTCCAAGGATACGCAAGATAGCAGTCTAATTCCTTCTGGATCATGTTATTATAAGCCATTCTTGATGACCTAGGTGCCATTTTTGTCCAGTGACCCCTACAGGGTCAGCCGAGGTCATCCGAGGTCACCAACAGTTTTATGGTAATAACTCTTGACACAATGACGATAGAGAAGTTAATCCGAAACCAATGTGTTTGTCTCGTCACGGCACGTCTTCCCATATGCAACATGACCTAATTTGGTCACCACTTGACCTTGACCGGAGGTCACAGTAAGACAGTCACAGTAAGAGTAAGATAAGAGCTCCTTCGCTGTCAAAATAGGAGTGCCTTAGGAGCAAAATGTTATTTAGATAAGTTAGAGAGCTTGAATCGGTCTTTCTTTCAGGGCATGTTGTTTGTAATTCGCCCAGTAGAATGATCTATAGTCTTTCACAAATTGCGAGTTATTATTGATTTGTATAGAGGTAAAGGATTCTCCGTCCAGATGACGTCACCATTCCTAAGTCGGATTCGGTCAAATAGCCGGATGATTCTACCTTCGTATAGGGTCTTCCACCATGCGCCATAAACGACGCAATTGCGCAGGATGCACGGTATAACTGGAATGTGAATTTTCATGCTGAATGAACCGGATTTCCTACTATTTATAGTAGAACTCTCAAAGTACCAGAACAATGAGATCGACTGTCCTGACAGTCGATCTCAGACTCACTCCATTGAAAATACACAAGCACCCCGACTCCCAGCCCCGGGGGAGCAATTGTCATACTAGATAACTGGTATATATTTTTTCCGTCGGTAATATGGGTGAAACTAAATTATTGAGAATCAAGAGCTGAAACGCAAGTGCTAATTTAAAAAATGTAAATGTACATACATGCTGACGTGATAAATATGATGATGAAGTGAATATTACATCTGAAGTGGTTTTGACAATCAGTATTTCTAAAGACATGATTGCTAGTAAATTTTCCCAGGAATGACATAGCCATAGCCCATAGGTAATTACTTTTACTGGCATCTTGACCCCCGAGTACTTCATGGGAAGGATCATTTTGTCCCCGACTTTACCCATAAGGACAGAACACTTTACCACCCCTGTCGTGAATAATGTGGTTCTGATTTCAATGACTGCTGAGTCGACAGTATGAGTTTTTCAAGAATTTTTGACATGAAAGGTAATATACTTATAGGTATATAGTTATCTACAAGTTGACACTCACCACTTTTAAATAGTGGTTTGATTATAGCTATTTTGAGGATGGATGGAAATGTTCCAGATTCCAAGCAGGAGTTGAAAAGATGAAGAAAAGGTTTAAGTATGGCTAGAAATGATACCTTAAACAGTTTTGCACTTATGTTATCTGCCCCGGCCCCCAACATTCTTCAATCCATTAATAATATTTACTAGTTCTTCTTCATTTGTGGATTCTAAGTTCATTTCATTTGCAACGTTTGGAAGCAGCTGAAGGGGATTAAATGAAGACCGCGGGATAGTTTTGCTAAGCTTCTCACCAATTTCGGTGAAGAAGGAATATAAATTGTCTGCCATAACTGCATCATCCGTTACTGCTTCTCCACTTGCATCTATAATCCTAGTTGGATCACTGTCTGCTTTTTGTTTTGATTTAATTAAGGTTTGCCAAGTTTACCATGCTTGCTTCGAGTTGCCAGAGTGTTTAGCAAATTCATCCTGATAATGTTTCCCTTTGGCAAATCTAATCAGTTTTGTAAGTATATTGCGATATTGATTATACTTTGCTATATTGTATGATGATGGGACCATGGTAACGTTTCCACGTCAGTGGTCCGGTGTCGATTAAATATGGTACGCCGTAGTTATGGATTCTGGTTGGATTCCTCACCGACGACGTTCACGTGCCCGCGCAATTATTGTATATTCCAATATGCCATGAGTTCCTGCTGCAGGGGGTGGAGCTGCACAGACAGAAGTTCCTGGACTTCAATAAGAGGACCCTCACCTCCGGATTCTAGGCCACCTGGCCAAACCCTCGGTGCACTGGCAAGTGGCACAGCACACGAAGCTCCTCTCCCAGGGCTATCGGTGTGTTATATTGAATTGTGATATACCTAGTATCTATGATAGTATATAGGTCCTATGATATATGGCACGATCTTAGTCTGTCCGTGGGGTTGGATGACAATACACTTCCCAAGGTGGTTATCGATGCTTTTCTACGCAGAAAGCAACAAAGTCAGCGCATTGCACTGGAAATTGCAACCCGTAAACAAGTAGTCAAAATGATACAAAATCGCTAATTTGGCTAAAATCTGACGAACTTCAATCCATTTTCGGCGAAGGAAATATTGTTCAAAATATCGATTGCCGCACCATTTTGGAAAGCTCTCGCAAGCAGCAATGGGGAAAACACGGTTCCCGTTGTATCGGAGATATTTGTTACATTTCGGAGCACCCTAATCTTACCTGTCCTTCACATATGCCAGTGTTGTCTTTAAGAATCTCTCCATAACATGCTAGTATATCAGTGTAGCATTATGCCAGTTACTTCAAGAGCTCACTGTCGGAATATGACCCTGCTGCTGTCTGTTTACGAAGTCGCCCAGTCCCAGTGAATAATTCATCACCCATTTTCATTCAAGCGCTAAGTGCAGACTGAGTGGTCAGTTAAAAAGAGGCTGAAGTGTCAACATCAGGCTAGTTTGTTTGTATGCCCAGGGTCGTGCTTGCTATGGAATTTTAATTAGAATTGAAACTCATCGACCAAAGTACTTCGATCGGTCCCTAAACTCAGGCTGCAAGGTTATCTTGGTATGCGGTAGGAGATTCTCTTCAAACCGATTTGCCTATATTTAGTTCAGGCTGCACTTTCCACGGTGGAGCTTCGCATTTATCATGCAACAAATTATCCGTGCGCATGCCGTGCTTGGGTACAAGTGTATTGTATGCCCAGGTCATGCCTCGACATAGCCCTATGGGCATGCCGAAGTCATTTGCCGAAGTCAGGCTAAGCCATGACCTAAGTGGACTTTTCTCCATCTACGCGTGCCGGTGTGAGAGTGTTGTATTCCATAAGAAATTGATAACCCGTTTCGAATTTTTAACTGAAAACGTCTTAACTATGTGGCAGCCACAGACTAGGAACATTGATTACCAACGCAGCGTCACAAAATCACAGCGTGTCATGTCACAGCGTCACAGCGTATCATGTCACAGCGTGTCATGTCACAGCGTCACATTGTGTCATGTCACAGCGTCACAGCGTGTCCTGTCACAGCGTCACAGCGTGTCATGTCACAGCGTCACATCGTGTCATGCCACAGCGTCACAGCGTCACAGCGTGTCATGTCACAGCGTGTCATGTCACAGCGTGTCATGTCACAGCGTCACAGCGTGTCATGTCACAGTGTCACATCGTGTCATGTCACAGTGTCACAGCGTCACAGCGTGTCATGTCACAGCGTCACAGCGTGTCATGTCACAGCGTCACAGCGTGTCATGTCACAGCGTCACATCGTGTCCTGTCACAGCGTCACATCGTGTCATGTCACAGTGTCACAGCGTCACAGCGTGTCATGTCACAGCGTCACAGCGTGTCATGTCACAGCGTCACAGCGTGTCATGCCACAGCGTCACAGCGTCACAGCGTCACAGCGTCCCAGCGTCCCAGCGTCACAGCGTGTCATGTCACAGCGTCACAGCGTGTCATGTCACAGTGTCACAGCGTGTCATGTCACAGTGTCACAGCGTGTCATGTCACAGCGTCACAGCGTGTCATGTCACAGCGTCACAGCGTGTCATGTCACAGCATGTCATAGCACAGCGTCACGGCGTGTCATGTCACAGCATGTCATGTCACAGCGTCACAGCGTGCCATGTCACAGCGTGTCATGCCACAGCGTGTCATGTCACAGCATGTCATGTCACATCATGCCATGTCACAGCGTCACAGCGTGTCATGTCACAGCGTGTCATGTCACAGCGTGTCATGTCACAGCATGTCATGGCACAGCGTCACAGCGTGTCATGTCACAGCGTGTCATGTCACAGCGTCACAGCGTGTCATGTCACAGCATGTCATGCCACAGCGTCACAGCGTGTCATGTCACAGCGTGTCATGTCACAGCGTATCATGTCACAGCGTCACAGCGTGTCATGTCACAGCGTCACAGCGTGTCATGTCACATCATGTCATGTCACAGCGTCACAGCGTGTCATGTCACAGCGTGTCATGTCACAGCGTGTCATGTCACAGCGTGTCATGTCACAACGTATCATGTCATAGCGTCACATCGTGTCATGTCACAGCGTCACAACGTATCATGTCACAGCGTCACAGCGTGTCATGTCACAGTGTCACAGCGTGCCATGACACAGTGTCACAGCGTGTCATGACACAGCGTGTCATGTCACAGCGTGTCATGTCACAGCATGTCATGCCACAGTGTCACAGCGTGTCATGTCACAGCGTGTCATGTCACAGCGTATCATGTCACAACGTATCATGTCACAGCGTCACAGCGTGTCATGTCACAGCGTCACAGCGTGTCATGTCACATCATGTCATGTCACAGCGTCACAGCGTGTCATGTCACAGCGTGTCATGCCACAGCGTATCATGTCACAGCGTGTCATGTCACAGCGTGTCATGTCACAGCGTGTCATGTCACAGCGTGTCATGTCACAACGTATCATGTCATAGCGTCACAACGTATCATGTCACAGCGTCACAGCGTGTCATGTCATAGCGTCACAGCGTGTCATGTCACAGCGTCACAGCGTGTCATGTCACAGCGTCACAGCGTGTCATGTCACAGCGTCACAGCGTGTCCTGTCACAACGTCACAGCGTGTCATGTCACAGCATGTCATAGCACAGCGCCACAGCGTGTCATGTCACAGCATGTCATGTCACAGCGTCACAGCGTGTCATGTCACAGCGTGTCATGTCACAGCGTCACAGCGTGTCATGTCACAGCGTGGCATGTCACAGCGTGTCATGTCACAGCATGTCATGCCACAGCGTCACAGTGTGTCATGTCACAGCATGTCATGCCACAGCGTCACAGCGTGTCATGTCACAGCGTGTCATGTCACAGCATGCCATGCCACAGCGTCACAGCGTGTCATGTCACAGCGTGTCATGTCACAGCGTATCATGTCACAACGTATCATGTAACAGCGTCACAGCGTGTCATGTCACAGTGTCACAGCGTGTCATGTCACAGTGTCACAGCGTGTCATGTCACAGCGTCACAGCGTGTCATGTCACAGTGTTACAGCGTGACATGTCACAGTGTCACAGCGTGTCATGACACAGCGTGTCATGTCACAGCGTGTCATGTCACAGCATGTCATGCCACAGCGTCACAGCGTGTCATGTCACAGCGTATCATGTCACAACGTATCATGTCACAGCGTCACAGCGTGTCATGTCACAGCGTCACAGCGTGTCATGTCACAGCATGTCATGTCACAGCGTCACAGCGTGTCATGTCACAGCGTGTCATGTCACAGCATGTCATGTCACAGCGTCACAGCGTGTCATGTCACAGCGTGTCATGTCACAACGTATCATGTCACAGCGTCACAGCGTGTCATGTCACAGCGTGTCATGTCACAGCATATCATGTCACATCGTCACAGCGTGTCATGTCACAGCGTCACAGCGTGTCATGTCACAGTCTCACAGCGTGTCATGTCACAGTGTCACAGCGTGTCATGACACAGCGTGTCATGTCACAGCGTGTCATGTCACAGCATGTCATGCCACAGCGTCACAGCGTGTCATGTCACAGCGTATCATGTCACAACGTATCATGTCACAGCGTCACAGCGTGTCATGTCACAGCGTCACAGCGTGTCATGTCACAGCATGTCATGCCACAGCGTCACAGCGTGTCATGTCACAGCGTGTCATGTCACAGCATGTCATGTCACAGCGTCACAGCGTGTCATGTCACAGCGTGTCATGTCACAACGTATCATGTCACAGCGTCACAGCGTGTCATGTCACAGCGTCACAGCGCGTCATGTCATAGCGTCACAGCGAGTCATGTCACAGTGTCACAGCGTGTCATGTCATAGCGTCACAGCGTGTCATGTCACAGCGTCACAGCGTGTCATGTCATAGCGTCACAGCGTGTCATGTCACAGCGTCACAGCGTGTCCTGTCACAGCGTCACAGCGTGTCATGTCACAGCGTCACAGCGTGTCATGTCACAGCGTCACAGCGTGTCCTGTCACAGCGTCACAGCGTCACAGCGTGTCATGTCACAGCGTCACAGCGTGTCATGTCACAGCGTCACAGCGTGTCATGTCACAGCGTCACAGCGTGTCATGTCACAGCGTCTTAAAATTCACAGCGTCTTAAAATCATATTTATTGTGATTTCATGCATACAAATACTGGCTACTGCATTAAATCATGCATACAATACTGGCTACTGCATTAATTAACTTCATGAAGATACGTCATCATGCTTCACATTTTGGCAAAAGTGTTGTGTGTGAAATAAACGTGAGCGTTTTGGGTTGAGAAATGGGCAGGCATGGCAAAACGTGGCACATTTGTAGCGTCCATTACAGTGTGCAAATCTCGGCTGGAATGTTGAACGTTGCAGAACATCTGCCTAGATATAGCACCTGATAGCAGCCGCCGCCAACACGGTAGGAGTGAGTAACGCCCTGGATCGCCATTTTTGGGCCAATGGAACTATGCCCCGTGGCTTAATGGGAGTGGGGAAGAGATTGATACAAATTCCTCGTGCATACCACCCTTGTTTCGATGCGAGCGTGTGATATTTAGATGGATCCCCTGGCTCTCGCCTCTCACTACTCCAGCGGTACCAGGGCCCTACCGACAGAGCAAATCTCGCAGCGGAGCAGATTGCTGCCGGGCAATGTTCATGACCTTTGGCACTTCTGTAGGATCATGTACGCAGGAAGTTTCTTGATTGAAAACCTCAATCCCCATGGCCACTGATGGCATAATTCCTGACCAATAGCAACTGAATCCAGGCAGCTATACTCACGCTCATATATATAGCAACTGAATCCAGGCAGCTATATTCACGCTCCTATGTGGGCAGGAATATTCAAGTTTTAGACTTGGTGTTATACGACGCATGCGGCACGCCGTCATTTTCAACCCTGTCTGACTAAATGATTTTGGTCGCTTAACGTTTCATGTAGCAACATGGGAGAAACATACCCATTGTCAGGGGCAGCGCCGCAGGAGGGGCAGCTGCCCCTCCAACCGCCAGCTGGACCCTTTTCGTCCAGCCTGGCGGGCGGACGAGCTGAATGTTCTCTCAGACTGTCTCGGGGCGCGATGAAGCAGGTAAGCTCAACTCTGTGGCAGTCTGCCAAGTGACATGTCCATCAGGAGACGCGAGAGGTTCCTGATCGGGATATGGCGCGCGAATATGCGTCCCTGCACGGTGCTCTTCGTTCCACCTTCGTGACATTTTAATGTCATCTGAGATCAGGCACATAGCCAAGAGGGGCGGCGGGTGCACCCCCTCCCCCCTAAAGGCTAGGAGGACCCTTTTCGGCGCGCACAGCGCGCCGAAAAGGGCCGACGAGACCGCGCGAAGCGCGATATCATGGGCTCTTTACCACGCGAAGCGTGGCCTTTAGAGAGTTTAGAGCACTTCAGAGGCCCTTTAGGGCCACCAGGGTCCTCTCTGAAAGACCAGAGGGCCCCTTGGACGTTCAAAAGAGCTCTGTGCATGTCAGAGGGGCCCCTGTCTAGACTGAAAGGGCCCCTGAGCGGGTCAGAGGGCCCCCTGAACACGTCGAATGGGCCCCCTAGACAGCACAGAGAGGCCCTTGGGCAGGTCGAGAGGCCCCTGAGCATGTCAGCAGGGCGACAAAGCAGCCAGCGCAGTCCATTGCCAGGTCATAAGGGCCCCTGAGCAGGTTAGAGGGCCCCTGGACAGAGCAGAGGGCCCCTGGGAAGTTAAAAGGGCCCCTGTGCAGGCCAGAGAGGCCCTGACTAGACCGAAAGGACCCCTAGGTGGGTCAGAAGGGCCTCTGAACAAGCCGAATGTGCCCCAGGGCATGTCGGAGGGCCCTCGGAGCATGTCGCAAGGCTACAAAGCAGCCAGCACAGTCCGACCAGAAGAGTCGCTGGGCTGATCGAAGGGGCTCCTGGGCAAGTCAGAAGGGCCCCTGACTAGACCGAAAGGGTCCCTGGGCCGGTCGGAAGGGCCCTTGAACATGCCGGATGAGTTCCTAGCCAGACTGGAGGGGCCCCTGGCAGGCACGTAGCGAAGGGGGCGGCGCGGGTGCGGATCCCCCCCCCCCTAGAGGCCAGGAGGGCCCTTTTCGGCGCGCTGCGCGCGCCGAAAAGGGCCGACGAGACCGCGCGAAGCGCGGTATTATGGGCTCTTTACCACGCGAAGCGTGGTCTTTAGAAAGTTTAGAGCACTTCCGAGGCCCTTTAGGGCCACCAGGGCCCTCTCTGAAAGACCAGAGGGCCACTTGGACGTTCAACAGAGCCCTGTGCAATGTGCATGTCAGAGGGGCCCTCGACCAGACCGAAAGGGCCCCTGAGCGATGGGCAATGGGTCAAATGGGCCCATAGCCTGCACAGAGGGCCCCTGGGCAGGTCGAGAGACGGTGCGCATGTTGTCAGGGCGCCAAAGCAGTCAGCGCAGTCCCTTGCCAGGTGATAGGACCCCTGATCAGGTTGAAGGGCCCCTGGACAGACCAGAGGGCCCCTGGGAAGTTACAAGGGCCCTTGTGCAGGTTAGAGGGCCCCTGGCGATACCGAAAGGTATAGTCAGAAGGTGGGTCGGAAGGGCCCCTGAACATGCCGAATGGGCCCCTAGTCAGCACGGAGGTCGGAGGGCCCTCGGAGCATGTCACAAGGCGACAAAAAAGCAGCCAGCGCAGTCCCATGTCAGGTCGGAAGGGCCCCTTAGAAGGCTGGAGGGCCCCTGGGGAGACCAGAGGGCTCCTGGAAAGTTCAAAGGGCCCCTGTGCAGATCGGAGGGGCCCCTGACCAGACCGAAAGGACCTCTGGACGGGTAAGAAGGGCCCCTTAACATGCCGAATTGGCCTCTAACCAGCACGGAGGGACCCCAGGGCAGGTTGGAGGGCCCCTTGAACATGCCGGCAGGGCGACAAAGCTGCCAGCGCAGTTCGACCAGAAGAGTCGCTGGGCAGATCGGATGGGCTCCTGAGCAAGTCAGACGGGCCCCTGGCTAGACCGAAAGGGTCCCTGGGCCCGTCGGAAGGGCCCTTGAACATGCGGGATGAGTTCTTAGCCAGACTGGAGGGGCCCCTGGGCAGGTCGGATGGGGCCCTGAGCATGTCAGCAGGGCGACAAAGCAGCCAGTGCAGTCCCTGAACAGGTCGGAAGGACCTCTGGATAGGCCGAATGGGCCCCTTGGCACACAAGAGAGGCTTCTTGGAAGGTCAGAGGAGTCTCTGGTCAGACCGGAAGGACCAAAATCACGTAGAGATCCCAGATGAAGATTAAATAGAACAAGGAATTACTCCACAAGCAAAATATTAAAAGCGGAGGTTTCGGGTATATTGTAACCAGGGCTGCGGAGTCGGAGTCGGAGTCGGAGTCGAAGTCGAAGTCGAGGTCGAAGTCGAAGTCGAAGTCGAAGTCGAAGTCGAAGTCGGAGTCGGAGTCGGAGTCGGAGTCGGTGTCGGTCGGAGTCGGTAGTTTTGGCCGGAGTCGGAGTCAGAGTCGGAGTCGCTAAAATATTACCGACTCCGTCTCCGGCCCGGTGTCGGAGTCGACTTTTTGGCAATTGGCGATTACTTTGGTCGCTAGAATAGTCGTCGGCCTAGGGACATTAACTTTACATCCCTTTCGAGAAAACAAAAGTGAAAAATGAATCGAGTGGAAAGTTTACTCAACTAGTGGTAGATTTGCGCCTGATGAAGATAGGACAATAATTGTTACGTCATCTGATGATGATTGGGGCTTGGGACGTCTCTTACGGTCACACGGCGCCAATTTTAATATCATCGTGCAAGTTTCGTCAAGGAGATTCGAATCATACCATGGTAATCAGGTTACCTAAGTGAAATTCAAAATTTGCCCTCAGGTCAAGGTAATTTAAGGTCATGTGGTGAAAGTCAATTATATGCGGGTTAGAAAAAATAGGCACGTTTCTCGGCGTATTTATGTGTTATGTTGCTACTTTCCTATATAATTGGGCAAAATAGTTCACTTTAACACTTTTTTACCGCACTTTTAAACGTACAATATAGCATTTTTAGAGGTACGCACCATACGCAATGATGAGAAAGCATATCCAGGGCATAAGACTAAAATTTTCGCGCCGCTCCGCGGCGCAATTTGTTTAAGAGTTCCAGGTCATGAGCTTAAAAATATTCCAAGTTGGTATAGCTGATTCCAAATTGGTGTCGCTGGTTCCAAAGTTTATATGGTAGTTTACTAACTCTAGCCCCTAAAAGTTTATATGGCCCATGCCATACCTGTCAACTGCATTTTTCATCCTTGTAACGTGCCTTTTCATCCGTTTTGTTTGGCCCTTTCAACGCTAGGGAAGAGGGCCCTTTCAACGCTCGGGAAGGGGCACTTTCGAGCCCCCCCCCCCCCCCCTGGACGAAATCCTCGCTACGTGCCTGGCCCCTAGGCATGTCGGAGGGGCCCCTGAGCATGTCGGCAAGGCGACAAAGCAGCCAGTGCAGTCCCTGGCCAGGTCGCAAGAACATCTGAACAGGCGGAATGGGCCCCTTGACACACAAGAGGGGCTTCTTGGAAGGTCAGAGGAGTCCCTGGTCAGACCGAAAGAGCCAAAAGCACGTAGAGATCCCAGATGAAGATTAAATGCAAAGAGGACTTATTCCAAAATAAAAATATTAAAATTGGAGCTTTTGGGTATATTGTAACACCCTTCGTCAGGGTGTTATAATATACCCGAAAACTCCGATTTTATTTTGTCTTGTAGAGTAAGCCCTCTGTATTTAATATATATCACCCACTCCACATCATGTGTTTTCGCGGATCCCAGATGAGTCCCTGAACAGGTTGGAAGGGCGTTAAAAAGACCGGAGGGGCCCCCTAGACGATCTGAAGGGACCCTGAGCCTTTCGACAGTAAGAATGCAGTTGTCCAGGGAATACAACTTTAAAAAAATCGCGCCGCTCCGCGGCGCAATTTAAGTACAAATTCAATTATTATTATTATTATTCTTTTTCCGTTTTTAATTTAGTCCGATTGTTTTTGAATGGATGGATTTCCGAGGTCAGGCCCCGCGCTAAGCATAGCTGGTTGCGCAGGTCCTGACCCCACCACCCGATCAAGCAATTCCGGGCGTCCGGCAGAATTTAGAAGCGAAAGTCTTACGTGCCCGACATACCTGGACACGGTCCAGGTATATGCGCATTAGAAAAAAAAAATCGGCCGTTTATCGGCGCATTTATGTGTTATGTGGCTACTTTCCTATATAATTGGGGAAAATAGTTCACTTTAACACTTTTTTAACTGCGCTTTTAAACGCACAATAACATTGTTAGAGGTCCGCACCATACGCAATGCGACGCATTGATGGGAATGCATATCCAGGGACTCAACATTTTCTCGCCGCTCCGCGGCGCAATTTGTTTAAGGGTTCCAGATCTTGAGCTTTAAAAAAATATTCCAAGTTGGTATAGCTGATTCCAAATTGGTGTCGCTGGTTCCAAAGTTGATATCGCAGTTTCCTAACTCCAGCTCCTAAAAGTTGGTATGTCCCATGCCATTCCTGTCATACTGCATTTTCCATCCTGGTAACGTGCATTTTCATCCGTTTTGTTTGGCCCTTTCAACGCTTGGAAAGGGGACCTTTCAACGCTAGGGAAGAGGGCCCTTTCGGGCCCCCCCCCCATCCTGGACGAAATTATGTCTACGTGCCTGTCTGAGATGATAGCACCGAAAGAAAATGTGATGACTAGTAAATTATTTCTGGTAACAAGTGAACTATAGTAAACATTCTTCGTACATGTCGCAAGAAATGAAAAAGTTATAGTTGATAACTTAGTCACATAACACATTGAGTACAAACTTGAACTGTGTGACGCCAAAAGGCCACTTGAAAATAAAGGCTATGCTATGCTATTTAAATATATAAAGTGTTCAAGTTTGATCATAAATAAATGGTAATATGTGCGGGAACGAGAAAGACGGAAATTATATTAAATATATATTACATAATATTGCAGGATGGGTAGGCCCTTTTGGTCAAGGGCCCTTTTTCTGAAAAAGCTAGCCCCCCAACCGAAAATATGTGGCATCGGCCCTGCCCACTGTCCCGTAAGTTAACTGTCCCATACCATATGAGCCGGGGAGAACACCTGGGCCTGTTGAGGCGCTGCCATAGTTCACATGTTGTCAGCGAACAGAACAGTTATGGCTCGGTTGGATCAAACTGTGGCAGTGACGGCTGAGCAGGTCATCTCTGTGCCATAATATGTGGCAGTGACGGCTGAGCAGGTCATCTCTGTGCCATAATCTGTGGCAGTGACGGCTGAGCAGGTCATCTCTGTGCCATAATCTGTGGCAGTGACGGCTGAGCAGGTCATCTCTGTGCCTTAATCTGTGGCAGTGACGGCTGAGCAGGTCATCTCTGTGCCATAATCTGTGGCAGTGACGGCTGAGCAGGTCATCTCTGTGCCATAATATGTGGCAGTGATGGCTGATCAGGTCATCTCGCAGTGCCATAATATGTGGCAGTGACGGCTGAGCAGGTCATCCCGCAGTCATCTCGCATCTCGCATCTCGCAGTGTCACTGCCTGCGGAACACAGTGCTCGACCTACTGTTCGCGCACTTTGCTGTTTGAACGAACTTCACTTGGAAGTGAAGTTAGAACGAACTTCTTAGTGTAATGCGATTTGGTCGACAGTCGGCATTCCCGGGCCGCCACACGACTCTCGAAAGAATACTAACAGTGCCCGATTTCCGCGGATTAGGTTTCACTCGACATTTCACGCGAAACGGTCGATGGCGTGTTCAAGTCCGTGCGCGTCGTTGTCATGAACCACACAGCTGTCCAATTTGAATCTGCTGGCACACATGCCAGAGGACTGTGTTCATACATATTATTATACAAACATGAATGAAAGACCTGTAGATGTTTTGTTTGAAAACACCGTTTACGTTGAGGAGTACTGTATGATAAACACTTGCAAGCAATACCTGTGACTGACTCCTGTTAGTCAGACATAATTGCACATACGATCACAAGATGCGATATGCCTGGGCTAATTCCTTTGGAAGATTCCGTGACATATCACGGACATATCCCTTTCCTTCTCTGATTCACATATTCTTGCGGTTTTCAAACACAGCATCATTTCTGGCATTACCGCTCACATAATTTATAAAACATTAATTCTCTTGTCAGACAGTTTTGAGTAGCCAAGGCCCATTTCGTCAGTATCGTCTTCCACATCGCCGCGCTTCTCAGCCCCTCACTGCAGAGCCCTGTCTCTAAAATAGTCAGTCTCGGAGGCGCTGTTGGCCCGCCGGCGCTGAGTTTGTAACGAGCTGAGCTGCAGCGGGCCTGTTTGTTTGTAACGAGCTGAGCTGCAGCGGGCCTGTTTGTTTGTAACGAGCTGAGCTGCAGCGGGCCTGTTTGTTTGTAACGAGCTGAGCTGCAGCGGGCCTGTTTGTTTGTAACGAGCTGAGCTGCAGCGAGCTTGTTTGTCACCACGAGCTGAGCTGCAGCGAGCTGAGCTGAGCTGAGCTGAGCTACAGCGAGCCTGCTTGTTTCTCGTCGTGACGTCAGTTGACGCTCCACCTCCCATACCACTGCCTCTCTCAGTTGACGCTCCACCTCCCCTACCACTGCCTCTCTAAGTTGACGCGCCACCTCCCATACCACTGCCTCTCTAAGTTGACACTCCACCTCCCCTACAACTGCCTCTCTAAGTTGACACTCCACCTCCCCTACCACTGCCTCTCTCAGTTGACGCTCCACCTCCCCTACCACTGCCTCTCTAAGTTGACGCTCCACCTCCCATACCACTGCCTCTCTCAGTTGACGCTCCACCTCCCATACCACTGCCTTTCTAAGTTGACGCTCCACCTCCCCTACCACTGCCTCTCTCAGTTGACGCTCCACCTCCCCTACCACTGCCTCTCTAAGTTGACGCTCCACCTCCCCTACCACTGCCTCTCTAAGTTGACGCTCCACCTCCCCTACCACTACCTCTCTAGGTTGACACTCCACCTCCAAAACCACTGCCTCTCTAAGTTGACACTCCACCTCCCATACCACTGCCTCTCTAAGTTGACACTCCACCTCCCCTACAACTGCCTCTCTAAGTTGACACTCCACCTCCCATACCACTGCCTCTCTAAGTTGACGCTCCACCTCCCCTACCACTGCCTCCCTCAGTTGACGCTCCACCTCCCCTACCACTGCCTATCTAAGTTGACACTCCACCTCCCATACCACTGCCTCTCTAAGTTGACGCTCCACCTCCCGTACCACTGCCTCTCTCAGGTGACGCTCCACCTCCCCTACCACTGCCTCTCTAAGTTGACGCGCCACCTCCCCTACCACTGCCTCTCTAAGTTGACAATCCACCTCCCCTACCACTGCCTCTCTAAGTTGACACTCCACCTCCCATACCACTGCCTCTCTAAGTTGACACTCTACCTCCCCTACCACTGCCTCTCTAAGTTGGCACTCCACCTCCCATACCACTGCCTCTCTAAGTTGACGCTCCACCTCCCCTACCACTGCCTCTCTCAGTTGACGCTCCACCTCCCCTACCACTACCTCTCTAAGTTGACGCTCCACCTCCCCTACATATATATATATATATATATATATATATATATATATATATATATATATATATATATATATATATATATATATATATATATATATATATATATATATATATATATATATATATATATATATATATATATATATATATATTATATATATATATATATATATATATATATATATATATATATATATATATATATATATATATATATATATATATATATATATATATATATATATATATATATATATATATATATATATATATATATATATATATATTATATATATATATATATATATATATATATATATATATATATATATATATATATATATATATATATATATATATATATATATATATATATATATATATATATATATATATATATATATATATATATATATATATAATATATATATATATATATATATATATATATATATATATATATATATATATATATATATATATATATATATATATATATATATATATATATATATATATATATATATATATATATATATATATATATATATATATATATATATATATATATATATATATATATATATATATATATATATATATATATATATATATATATATATATATATATATATATATATATATATATATATATATATATATATATATATATATATATATATATATATATATATATATATATATATATATATATATATATATATATATATATATATATATATATATATATATATATATATATATATATATATATATATATATATATATATATATATATATATATATATATATATATATATATATATATATATATATATATATATATATCTATCTATCTATCTATCTATCTATCTATCTATCTATCTATCTATCTATCTATCTATCTATCTATCTATCTATCTATCTATCTATCTATCTATCTATCTATCTATCTATCTATCTGTCTGTCTGTCTGTCTGTCTGTCTGTCTGTCTGTCTGTCTGTCTGTCTGTCTGTCTGTCTGTCTGTCTGTCTGTCTGTCTGTCTGTCTGTCTGTCTGTCTGTCTGTCTGTCTGTCTGTCTGTCTGTCTGTCTGTCTGTCTGTCTGTCTGTCTGTCTGTCTGTCTGTCTGTCTGTCTGTCTGTCTGTCTGTCTGTCTGTCTGTCTGTCTGTCTGTCTGTCTGTCTGTCTGTCTGTCTGTCTGTCTGTCTGTCTGTCTGTCTGTCTGTCTGTCTGTCTGTCTGTCTGTCTGTCTGTCTGTCTGTCTGTCTGTCTGTCTGTCTGTCTGTCTGTCTGTCTGTCTGTCTGTCTGTCTGTCTGTCTGTCTGTCTGTCTGTCTGTCTGTCTGTCTGTCTGTCTGTCTGTCTGTCTGTCTGTCTGTCTGTCTGTCTGTCTGTCTGTCTGTCTGTCTGTCTGTCTGTCTGTCTGTCTGTCTGTCTGTCTGTCTGTCTGTCTGTCTGTCTGTCTGTCTGTCTGTCTGTCTGTCTGTCTGTCTGTCTGTCTGTCTGTCTGTCTGTCTGTCTGTCTGTCTGTCTGTCTGTCTGTCTGTCTGTCTGTCTGTCTGTCTGTCTGTCTGTCTGTCTGTCTGTCTGTCTGTCTGTCTGTCTGTCTGTCTGTCTGTCTGTCTGTCTGTCTGTCTGTCTGTCTGTCTGTCTGTCTGTCTGTCTGTCTGTCTGTCTGTCTGTCTGTCTGTCTGTCTGTCTGTCTGTCTGTCTGTCTGTCTGTCTGTCTGTCTGTCTGTCTGTCTGTCTGTCTGTCTGTCTGTCTGTCTGTCTGTCTGTCTGTCTGTCTGTCTGTCTGTCTGTCTGTCTGTCTGTCTGTCTGTCTGTCTGTCTGTCTGTCTGTCTGTCTGTCTGTCTGTCTGTCTGTCTGTCTGTCTGTCTGTCTGTCTGTCTGTCTGTCTGTCTGTCTGTCTGTCTGTCTGTCTGTCTGTCTGTCTGTCTGTCTGTCTGTCTGTCTGTCTGTCTGTCTGTCTGTCTGTCTGTCTGTCTGTCTGTCTGTCTGTCTGTCTGTCTGTCTGTCTGTCTGTCTGTCTGTCTGTCTGTCTGTCTGTCTGTCTGTCTGTCTGTCTGTCTGTCTGTCTGTCTGTCTGTCTGTCTGTCTGTCTGTCTGTCTGTCTGTCTGTCTGTCTGTCTGTCTGTCTGTCTGTCTGTCTGTCTGTCTGTCTGTCTGTCTGTCTGTCTGTCTGTCTGTCTGTCTGTCTGTCTGTCTGTCTGTCTGTCTGTCTGTCTGTCTGTCTGTCTGTCTGTCTGTCTGTCTGTCTGTCTGTCTGTCTGTCTGTCTGTCTGTCTGTCTGTCTGTCTGTCTGTCTGTCTGTCTGTCTGTCTGTCTGTCTGTCTGTCTGTCTGTCTGTCTGTCTGTCTGTCTGTCTGTCTGTCTGTCTGTCTGTCTGTCTGTCTGTCTGTCTGTCTGTCTGTCTGTCTGTCTGTCTGTCTGTCTGTCTGTCTGGCTGGCTGGCTGGCTGGCTGGCTGGCTGGCTGGCTGGCTGGCTGGCTGGCTGGCTGGCTGGCTGGCTGGCTGGCTGGCTGGCTGGCTGGCTGGCTGGCTGGCTGGCTGGCTGGCTGGCTGGCTGGCTGGCTGGCTGGCTGGCTGGCTGGCTGGCTGGCTGGCTGGCTGGCTGGCTGGCTGGCTGGCTGGCTGGCTGGCTGGCTGGCTGGCTGGCTGGCTGGCTGGCTGGCTGGCTGGCTGGCTGGCTGGCTGGCTGGCTGGCTGGCTGGCTGGCTGGCTGGCTGGCTGGCTGGCTGGCTGGCTGGCTGGCTGGCTGGCTGGCTGGCTGGCTGGCTGGCTGGCTGGCTGGCTGGCTGGCTGGCTGGCTGGCTGGCTGGCTGGCTGGCTGGCTGGCTGGCTGGCTGGCTGGCTGGCTGGCTGGCTGGCTGGCTGGCTGGCTGGCTGGCTGGCTGGCTGGCTGGCTGGCTGGCTGGCTGGCTGGCTGGCTGGCTGGCTGGCTGGCTGGCTGGCTGGCTGGCTGGCTGGCTGGCTGGCTGGCTGGCTGGCTGGCTGGCTGGCTGGCTGGCTGGCTGGCTGGCTGGCTGGCTGGCTGGCTGGCTGGCTGGCTGGCTGGCTGGCTGGCTGGCTGGCTGGCTGGCTGGCTGGCTGGCTGGCTGGCTGGCTGGCTGGCTGGCTGGCTGGCTGGCTGGCTGGCTGGCTGGCTGGCTGGCTGGCTGGCTGGCTGGCTGGCTGGCTGGCTGGCTGGCTGGCTGGCTGGCTGGCTGGCTGGCTGGCTGGCTGGCTGGCTGGCTGGCTGGCTGGCTGGCTGGCTGGCTGGCTGGCTGGCTGGCTGGCTGGCTGGCTGGCTGGCTGGCTGGCTGGCTGGCTGGCTGGCTGGCTGGCTGGCTGGCTGGCTGGCTGGCTGGCTGGCTGGCTGGCTGGCTGGCTGGCTGGCTGGCTGGCTGGCTGGCTGGCTGGCTGGCTGGCTGGCTGGCTGGCTGGCTGGCTGGCTGGCTGGCTGGCTGGCTGGCTGGCTGGCTGGCTGGCTGGCTGGCTGGCTGGCTGGCTGGCTGGCTGGCTGGCTGGCTGGCTGGCTGGCTGGCTGGCTGGCTGGCTGGCTGGCTGGCTGGCTGGCTGGCTGGCTGGCTGGCTGGCTGGCTGGCTGGCTGGCTGGCTGGCTGGCTGGCTGGCTGGCTGGCTGGCTGGCTGGCTGGCTGGCTGGCTGGCTGGCTGGCTGTCTGTCTGTCTGTCTGTCTGTCTGTCTGTCTGTCTGTCTGTCTGTCTGTCTGTCTGTCTGTCTGTCTGTCTGTCTGTCTGTCTGTCTGTCTGTCTGTCTGTCTGTCTGTCTGTCTGTCTGTCTGTCTGTCTGTCTGTCTGTCTGTCTGTCTGTCTGTCTGTCTGTCTGTCTGTCTGTCTGTCTGTCTGGCTGTCTGTCTGTCTGGCTGTCTGGCTGTCTGTCTGTCTGTCTGTCTGTCTGTCTGTCTGTCTGTCTGTCTGTCTGTCTGTCTGTCTGTCTGTCTGTCTGTCTGTCTGTCTGTCTGTCTGTCTGTCTGTCTGTCTGTCTGTCTGTCTGTCTGTCTGTCTGTCTGTCTGTCTGTCTGTCTGTCTGTCTGTCTGTCTGTCTGTCTGTCTGTCTGTCTGTCTGTCTGTCTGTCTGTCGGTCGGTCGGTCGGTCGGTCGGTCGGTCGGTCGGTCGGTCGGTCGGTCGGTCGGTCGGTCGGTCGGTCGGTCGGTCGGTCGGTCGGTCGGTCGGTCGGTCGGTCGGTCGGTCGGTCGGTCGGTCGGTCGGTCGGTCGGTCGGTCGGTCGGTCGGTCGGTCGGTCGGTCGGTCGGTCGGTCGGTCGGTCGGTCGGTCGGTCGGTCGGTCGGTCGGTCGGTCGGTCGGTCGGTCGGTCGGTCGGTCGGTCGGTCGGTCGGTCGGTCGGTCGGTCGGTCGGTCGGTCGGTCGGTCGGTCGGTCGGTCGGTCGGTCGGTCGGTCGGTCGGTCGGTCGGTCGGTCGGTCGGTCGGTCGGTCGGTCGGTCGGTCGGTCGGTCGGTCGGTCGGTCGGTCGGTCGGTCGGTCGGTCGGTCGGTCGGTCGGTCGGTCGGTCGGTCGGTCGGTCGGTCGGTCGGTCGGTCGGTCGGTCGGTCGGTCGGTCGGTCGGTCGGTCGGTCGGTCGGTCGGTCGGTCGGTCGGTCGGTCGGTCGGTCGGTCGGTCGGTCGGTCGGTCGGTCGGTCGGTCGGTCGGTCGGTCGGTCGGTCGGTCGGTCGGTCGGTCGGTCGGTCGGTCGGTCGGTCGGTCGGTCGGTCGGTCGGTCGGTCGGTCGGTCGGTCGGTCGGTCGGTCGGTCGGTCGGTCGGTCGGTCGGTCGGTCGGTCGGTCGGTCGGTCGGTCGGTCGGTCGGTCGGTCGGTCGGTCGGTCGGTCGGTCGTCGGTCGGTCGGTCGGTCGGTCGGTCGGTCGGTCGGTCGGTCGGTCGGTCGGTCGGTCGGTCGGTCGGTCGGTCGGTCGTCGGTCGGTCGGTCGGTCGGTCGGTCGGTCGGTCGGTCGGTCGGTCGGTCGGTCGTCGGGTCGGTCGTGTCGGTCGGTCGGTCGGTCGGTCGGTCGGTCGGTCGGTCGGTCGGTCGGTCGGTCGGTCGGTCGGTCGGTCGGTCGGTCGGTCGGTCGGTCGGTCGGTCGGTCGGTCGGTCGGTCGTCGGTCGGTCGGTCGGTCGGTCGGTCGGGTCGGTCGGTCGGTCGGTCGGTCGGTCGGTCGGTCGGTCGGTCGGTCGGTCGGTCGGTCGGTCGGTCGGTCGGTCGTCGGTCGGTCGGTCGGTCGGTCGTCGGTCGGTCGGTCGGTCGTCGGTCGGTCGGTCGGTCGGTCGGTCGTCGGTCGGTCGGTCGGTCGGTCGGTCGGTCGGTCGGTCGGTCGGTCGGTCGGTCGGTCGGTCGGTCGGTCGGTCGGTCGGTCGGTCGGTCGTCGGTCGTCGGTCGGTCGGTCGGTCGGTCGGTCGGTCGGTCGGTCGGTCGGTCGTCGGTCGGTCGGTCGTCGGTCGGTCGGTCGGTCGGTCGGTCGGTCGGTCGTCGGTCGGTCGGTCGGTCGGTCGGTCGGTCGGTCGGTCGGTCGGTCGGTCGGTCGGTCGGTCGGTCGGTCGGTCGGGTCGGTCGGTCGGTCGGTCGGTCGGTCGGTCGGTCGGTCGGTCGGTCGGTCGGTCGGTCGGTCGGTCGGTCGGTCGGTCGGTCGTCGGTCGGTCGGTCGGTCGGTCGGTCGGTCGGTCGGTCGGGTCGGTCGTCGGTCGGTCGTCGGTCGGTCGGTCGGTCGGTCGGTCGGTCGGTCGGTCGGTCGGTCGGTCGGTCGGTCGGTCGGTCGGTCGGTCGGTCGGTCGGTCGGTCGGTCGGTCGGTCGGTCGGTCGGTCGGTCGGTCGGTCGGTCGGTCGGTCGGTCGGTCGGTCGGTCGGTCGGTCGGTCGGTCGGTCGGTCGGTCGGTCGGTCGGTCGGTCGGTCGGTCGGTCGGTCGGTCGGTCGGTCGGTCGTCGTCGGTCGGTCGGTCGGTCGGTCGGTCGGTCGGTCGGTCGGTCGGTCGGTCGGTCGGTCGGTCGGTCGGTCGGTCGGTCGGTCGGTCGTCGGTCGGTCGGTCGGTCGGTCGGTCGGTCGGTCGGTCGGTCGGTCGGTCGGTCGGTCGGTCGGTCGGTCGGTCGGTCGGTCGGTCGGTCGGTCGGTCGGGTCGGTCGGTCGGGTCGGTCGGTCGGTCGGTCGGTCGGTCGGTCGGTCGGTCGTCGGTCGGTCGGTCGGTCGTCGGTCGGTCGGTCGTCGGTCGTCGGTCGGTCGGTCGGTCGGTCGGTCGGTCGTCGGTCGGTCGGTCGGTCGGTCGGTCGGTCGGTCGGTCGGTCGTCGGTCGGTCGGTCGGTCGGTCGGTCGGTCGGTCGGTCGGTCGGTCGGTCGTCGGTCGTCGGTCGGTCGGTCGGTCGGTCGGTCGGTCGGTCGGTCGGTCGGTCGGTCGGTCGGTCGGTCGGTCGGTCGGTCGGTCGGTCGGTCGGTCGGTCGGTCGGTCGGTCGGTCGGTCGGTCGGTCGGTCGGTCGGTCGGTCGGTCGGTCGGTCGGTCGGTCGGGTCGGTCGGTCGTCGGTCGGTCGGTCGGTCGGTCGGTCGTCGGTCGGTCGGTCGGTCGGTCGGTCGTCGGTCGGTCGGTCGGTCGGTCGGTCGGTCGGTCGGTCGGTCGGTCGGTCGGTCGGTCGGTCGGTCGTCGGTCGGTCGGTCGGTCGGTCGGTCGGTCGGTCGGTCGTCGGTCGGTCGGTCGGTCGGTCGGTCGGTCGGTCGTCGGTCGGCGGTCGGTCGGTCGGTCGGTCGGTCGTCGGTCGGTCGGTCGGTCGGTCGGTCGGTCGTCGGTCGTCGGTCGGTCGGTGGTCGGTCGGTCGGTCGGTCGGTCGGATCGGTCGGTCGGTCGGTCGGTCGGTCGGTCGGTCGGTCGGTCGGTCGGTCGTCGGTCGGTCGGTCGGTCGGTCGTCGGTCGGTCGTCGTCGGTCGGTCGGTCGGTCGGTCGGTCGGTCGGTCGGTCGGTCGGTCGGTCGGTCGGTCGGTCGGTCGGTCGGTCGGTCGGTCGGTCGGTCGGTCGGTTCGGTCGGTCGGTCGGTCGGTCGGTCGGTCGGTCGGTCGGTCGGTCGGTCTCGGGCGGTCGGTCGGTCGGTCGGTCGGTCGGTCGGTCGGTCCGGTCGGTCGGTCGGTCGGTCGGTCGGTCGGTCGGTCGGTCGGTCGGTCGGTCGGTCGGTCGGTCGGTCGGTCGGTCGGTCGGTCGGTCGGTCGGTCGGTCGGTCGGTCGGTCGGTCGGTCGGTCGGTCGGTCGGTCGGTCGGTCGGTCGGTCGGTCGGGTCGGTCGGTCGGTCGGTCGGTCGGTCGGTCGGTCGGTCGGTCGGTCGGTCGGTCGGTCGGTCGGTCGGTCGGTCGGTCGGTCGGTCGGTCGTCGGTCGGTCGGTCCGGTCGGTCGGTCGGTCGGTCGGTCGGTCGGTCGGTCGGTCGCGTCGGTCGGTCGCGGTCGCGTCGGTCGGTCGGTCGGTCGGTCGGTCGGTCGGTCGGTCGGTCGGTCGTCGGTCGGGTCGGTCGGTCGGTCGGTCGGTCGGTCGGTCGGTCGTCGTCGGTCGGTCGGTCGGTCGGTCGGTCGTCGGTCGGTCGGTCGGTCGGTCGGTCGGTCGGTCGGTCGGTCGGTCGGTCGGTCGGTCGGTCGGTCGGTCGGTCGGTCGGTCGGTCGGTCGGTCGGTCGGTCGGTCGGTCGGTCGCGTCGGTCGGTCGGTCGGTCGGTCGGTCGGTCGGTCGGTCGGTCGGTCGGTCGGTCGGTCGGTCGGTCGGTCGGTCGGTCGGTCGGTCGGTCCGGTCGGTCGGTCGGTCGGTCGGTCGGTCGGTCGGTCGGTCGGTCGGTCGGTCGGTCGGTCGGTCGGTCGGTCGGTCGGTCGGTCGGTCGGTCGGTCGGTCGGTCGGTCGGTCGGTCGGTCGGTCGGTCGGTCGGTCGGTCGGTCGGTCGGTCGGTCGGTCGGTCGGTCGGTCGGTCGGTCGGTCGGTCGGTCGGTCGGTCGGTCGGTCGGTCGGTCGGTCGGTCGGTCGGTCGGTCGGTCGGTCGGTCGGTCGGTCGGTCGGTCGGTCGGTCGGTCGGTCGGTCGGTCGGTCGGTCGGTCGCGTCGGTCGTCGGTCGGTCGGTCGGTCGGTCGGTCGGTCGGTCGGTCGGTCGGTCGGTCGGTCGGTCGGTCGGTCGGTCGGTCGGTCGGTCGGTCGGTCGGTCGGTCGGTCGGTCGGTCGGTCGGTCGGTCGGTCGGTCGGTCGGTCGGTCGGTCGGTCGGTCGGTCGGTCGGTCGGTCGGTCGTCGGTCGGTCGGTCGGTCGGTCGGTCCGGTCGGTCGGTCGGTCGGTCGGTCGGTCGGTCGGTCGGTCGGTCGGTCGTCGGTCGGTCGGTCGGTCGGTCGGTCGGTCGGTCGGTCGGTCGGTCGTCGGTCGGTCGGTCGTCGGTCGGTCGGTCGGTCGGTCGGTCGGTCGGTCGGTCGGTCGGTCGGTCGGTCGGTCGGTCGGTCGTCGGTCGGTCGGTCGGTCGCGTCGGTCGGTCGGTCGGTCGGTCGGTCGGTCGGTCGGTCGGTCGGTCGGTCGGTCGGTCGGTCGGTCGGTCCGCGTCGGTCGCGTCGGTCGGTCGGTCGGTCGGTCGCGGTCGGTCGGTCGGTCGTCGGTCGGTCGCGGTCGGTCGGTCGGTCGGTCGGTCGGTCGGTCGGTCGGTCGGTCGGTCGGTCGGTCGGTCGGTCCGGTCGGTCGGTCGGTCGGTCGGTCGGTCGGTCGGTCGGTCGGTCGGTCGGTCGGTCGGTCGGTCGGTCGGTCGGTCGGTCGGTCGGTCGGTCGGTCGGTCGGTCGGGTCGGTCGGTCGGTCGTCGGTCGGTCGGTCGGTCGGTCGGTCGGTCGGTCGGTCGGTCGGTCGGTCGGTCGGTCGGTCGGTCGGTCGGTCGGTCGGTCGGTCGGTCGGTCGGTCGGTCGGTCGGTCGGTCGGTCGGTCGGTCGGTCGGTCGGTCGGTCGGTCGGTCGGTCGGTCGTCGGTCGGTCGGTCGTCGGTCGGTCGGTCGGTCGGTCGGTCGGTCGGTCGGTCGGTTCGGTCGGTCGGTCGTCGGTCGGTCGGTCGGTCGGTCGGTCGGTCGGTCGGTCGGTCGGTCGGTCGGTCGGTCGGTCGGTCGGTCGGTCGGTCGGTCGGTCGTCGGTCGGTCGGTCGGTCGGTCGGTCGGTCGGTCGGTCGGTCGGTCGGTCGGTCGTCGGTCGGTCGGTCGGTCGGTCGGTCGGTCGGTCGGTCGGTCGGTCGGTCGGTCGGTCGGTCGGTCGGTCGGTCGGTCGGTCGGTCGGTCGGTCGGTCGGTCGGTCGGTCGGTCGGTCGGTCGGTCGGTCGGTCGGTCGGTCGGTCGGTCGGTCGGTCGGTCGGTCGGTCGGTCGTCGGTCGGTCGGTCGGTCGGTCGGTCGGTCGGTCGGTCGGTCGGTCGGTCGGTCGGTCGGTCGGTCGGTCGGTCGGTCGGTCGTCGGTCGGTCGGTCGGTCGGTCGGTCGGTCGGTCGGTCGGTCGGTCGGTCGGTCGGTCGGTCGGTCGGTCGGTCGGTCGGTCGGTCGGTCGGTCGGTCGGTCGGTCGGTCGGTCGGTCGGTCGGTCGGTCGGTCGGTCGTCGGTCGGTCGGTCGGTCGGTCGGTCGGTCGGTCGGTCGGTCGGTCGGTCGGTCGGTCGGTCGGTCGGTCGGTCGGTCGGTCGGTCGGTCGGTCGGTCGGTCGGTCGGTCGGTCGGTCGGTCGGTCGGTCGGTCGGTCGGTCGGTCGGTCGGTCGGTCGGTCGGTCGGTCGGTCGGTCGGTCGGTCGGTCGGTCGGTCGGTCGGTCGGTCGGTCGGTCGGTCGGTCGGTCGGTCGGTCGGTCGGTCGGTCGGTCGGTCGGTCGGTCGGTCGGTCGGTCGGTCGGTCGGTCGGTCGGTCGGTCGGTCGGTCGGTCGGTCGGTCGGTCGGTCGGTCGGTCGGTCGGTCGGTCGTCGGTCGGTCGGTCGGTCGGTCGGTCGGTCGGTCGGTCGGTCGGTCGGTCGGTCGGTCGGTCGGTCGGTCGGTCGGTCGGTCGGTCGGTCGGTCGGTCGGTCGTCGGTCGGTCGGTCGGTCGGTCGGTCGGTCGGTCGGTCGGTCGGTCGGTCGGTCGGTCGGTCGGTCGGTCGGTCGGTCGGTCGGTCGGTCGGTCGGTCGGTCGGTCGGTCGGTCGGTCGGTCGGTCGGTCGGTCGGTCGGTCGGTCGGTCGGTCGGTCGGTCGGTCGGTCGGTCGGTCGGTCGGTCGGTCGGTCGGTCGGTCGGTCGTCGGTCGGTCGGTCGGTCGGTCGGTCGGTCGGTCGGTCGGTCGGTCGGTCGGTCGGTCGGTCGGTCGGTCGGTCGGTCGGTCGGTCGGTCGGTCGGTCGGTCGGTCGGTCGGTCGGTCGGTTCGGTCGGTCGGTCGGTCGGTCGGTCGGTCGGTCGGTCGGTCGGTCGGTCGGTCGGTCGGTCGGTCGGTCGGTCGGTCGGTCGGTCGGTCGGTCGGTCGGTCGGTCGGTCGGTCGGTCGGTCGGTCGTCGGTCGGTCGGTCGGTCGGTCGGTCGGTCGGTCGGTCGGTCGGTCGGTCGGTCGGTCGGTCGTCGGTCGGTCGGTCGGTCGGTCGGTCGGTCGGTCGGTCGGTCGGTCGGTCGGTCGGGGTCGGTCGGTCGGTCGTCGGTCGGTCGGTCGGTCGGTCGGTCGGTCGGTCGGTCGGTCGGTCGGTCGGTCGGTCGGTCGGTCGGTCGGTCGGTCGGTCGGTCGGTCGGTCGGTCGTCGGTCGGTCGGTCGGTCGGTCGGTCGGTCGGTCGGTCGGTCGGTCGGTCGGTCGGTCGTCGGTCGTCGGTCGGTCGGTCGGTCGGTCGGTCGGTCGGTCGGTCGGTCGGTCGGTCGGTCGGTCGGTCGGTCGGTCGGTCGGTCGGTCGGGTCGGTCGGTCGGTCGGTCGGTCGGTCGTCGGTCGGTCGCGGTCGGTCGGTCGGTCGGTCGGTCGGTCGGTCGGTCGGTCGGTCGGTCGGTCGGTCGGTCGGTCGGTCGGTCGGTCGGTCGGTCGGTCGGTCGGTCGGTCGGTCGGTCGGTCGGTCGGTCGGTCGGTCGGTCGGTCGGTCGGTCGGTCGGTCGGTCGGTCGGTCGTCGGTCGGTCGGTCGGTCGGTCGGTCGGTCGGTCGGTCGGTCGGTCGGTCGGTCGGTCGGTCGGTCGGTCGGTCGGTCGGTCGGTCGGTCGGTCGGTCGGTCGGTCGGTCGGTCGGTCGGTCGGTCGGTCGGTCGGTCGGTCGGTCGGTCGGTCGGTCGGTCGGTCGGTCGGTCGGTCGGTCGTCGGTCGGTCGGTCGGTCGGTCGGTCGGTCGGTCGGTCGGTCGGTCGGTCGGTCGGTCGGTCGGTCGGTCGGTCGGTCGGTCGGTCGGTCGGTCGGTCGGTCGGTCGGTCGGTCGGTCGGTCGGTCGGTCGGTCGGTCGGTCGGTCGGTCGGTCGGTCGGTCGGTCGGTCGGTCGGTCGGTCGGTCGGTCGGTCGGTCGGTCGGTCGGTCGGTCGGTCGGTCGGTCGGTCGGTCGGTCGGTCGGTCGGTCGGTCGGTCGGTCGGTCGGTCGGTCGGTCGGTCGGTCGGTCGGTCGGTCGGTCGGTCGTCGGTCGGTCGGTCGGTCGGTCGGTCGGTCGGTCGGTCGGTCGGTCGGTCGGTCGGTCGGTCGGTCTGTCGGTCTGTCGGTCTGTCGGTCTGTCGGTCTGTCGGTCTGTCGGTCTGTCGGTCTGTCGGTCTGTCGGTCTGTCGGTCTGTCGGTCTGTCGGTCTGTCGGTCTGTCGGTCTGTCGTCTGTCGGTCTGTCGGTCTGTCGGTCTGTCGGTCTGTCGGTCTGTCGGTCTGTCGGTCTGTCTGTCGGTCTGTCGGTCTGTCGGTCTGTCGGTCTGTCGGTCTGTCGGTCTGTCGGTCTGTCGGTCTGTCGGTCTGTCGGTCTGTCGGTCTGTCGGTCTGTCGGTCTGTCGGTCTGTCGGTCTGTCGGTCTGTCGGTCTGTCGGTCTGTCGGTCTGTCGGTCTGTCGGTCTGTCGGTCTGTCGGTCTGTCGGTCTGTCGGTCTGTCGGTCTGTCGGTCTGTCGGTCTGTCGGTCTGTCGGTCTGTCGGTCTGTCGGTCTGTCGGTCTGTCGGTCTGTCGGTCTGTCGGTCTGTCGGTCTGTCGGTCTGTCGGTCTGTCGGTCTGTCGGTCTGTCGGTCTGTCGGTCTGTCGGTCTGTCGGTCTGTCGGTCTGTCGGTCTGTCGGTCTGTCGGTCTGTCGGTCTGTCGGTCTGTCGGTCTGTCGGTCTGTCGGTCTGTCGTCTGTCGGTCTGTCGGTCTGTCGGTCTGTCGGTCTGTCGGTCTGTCGGTCTGTCGTCTGTCGGTCTGTCGGTCTGTCGGTCTGTCGGTCTGTCGGTCTGTCGGTCTGTCGGTCTGTCGGTCTGTCGGTCTGTCGGTGCGGTCTGTCGGTCTGTCGGTCTGTCGGTCTGTCGGTCTGTCGGTCTGTCGGTCTGTCGGTCTGTCGGTCTGTCGGTCTGTCGTCTGTCGGTCTGTCGGTCTGTCGGTCTGTCGGTCTGTCGGTCTGTCGGTCTGTCGGTCTGTCGGTCTGTCGGTCTGTCGGTCTGTCGGTCTGTCGGTCTGTCGGTCTGTCGGTCTGTCGGTCTGTCGGTCTGTCGGTCTGTCGGTCTGTCGGTCTGTCGGTCTGTCGGTCTGTCGGTCTGTCGGTCTGTCGGTCTGTCGGTCTGTCGGTCTGTCGTCTGTCGGTCTGTCGGTCTGTCGGTCTGTCGGTCTGTCGGTCTGTCGGTCTGTCGGTCTGTCGGTCTGTCGGTC